>JARQSU010000661.1:298828-319334 GCA_030142265.1 Calameuta filiformis | reverse complement strand
CGATTCGTAACTTTTCATGTTGTTCGCATTGTCGTTATTGGCTTTGAACGTACCAGGGTGTCACGAGTCACCGCACTTTATCTAAATACGAATTGCCAATCTTGTTAATGCCATCATCACTCTCAGTCCACTGAACTTTGTGTATCAGGTATATGCAAGGTTATTCTGGACCATCGCGCCACCTGAAGATGATTTTTATCTGATCTCCATTAATTACCACGGGTGCAACCATCTTCGGACGGTGGAAGAGCCCTGAATAACCACGTATATAGTGTGTGTGTGCGTGTATATATTCGAACAAGAAATTGTCCTGTAGCTATTTCTTGGGCAAATATATATATATATAGTATACGTAATGAAATAAATAAAAATGTATGTATATATATATATATATATATACTTAAATACTGTAACACTGTAACTAAGGGAGTCCCTCTATCATTTATCGAATATTGTAATCTCGAACCGTTGTTTTCTCGAAAACTCACTTTACCGAAAGATACATTCTTCCTTGGTTATCTCGTCGAATCGTCTTTCTCCCGATTCATAATTTTCCTAAAAGGCTCAAACGGCCGAACGTTTTGTATCTGCCGCCATATGCCGCCTCGTTACTATTTCGAAATTACGTTCTTGCGTAACCCGTTATGTAATGTTAAATACGAGAGCTACCGCGCGCGCGTGTGTAATTGCATGTACGATAAAAAATTAATATAGAACTTTTATACTCTTCGCGCCTAATTCTGCGTATCGATTCGAGGATCGATCCACGAATTTAAGAGATAAAATATTGAAGTAAGAAGTGCCTGCTTGTCCCCTTGTTAATTATACAAATTTTGTTTTTGAATATTATTATGCACACTATACACATATTGTTCTATAACGTATGACGAACAATGCTGGGGTTAGCGCATTTCCTAAATGAGTTTCAAGTATCCATGCCGTATGCAGCACCTTACCCAGAAAATATGACAAGCTGGTTTCACAATTCTGCTACCGCAGGAGACGATAGTCGCAAGCTACATTACTTCGGCTGCATAATAAAATTAAAAAAAAAAAATTCTATTTCACACTTTTTATCATTCTTAGCAAAGTCAACACCGAAGCCAAGGATAAACGTACAATTTTGTCGTCTATGCGGGTGAAATACTTTGGAAAAAATATTTATTCTTCTGCTCTCGAATAAAACTGTTAATTAGATTTCAATGGGCAAATTTTATTATTTAACGTGTCCTAAACTTATTGTCCTACTTTAAATCTATACAGTAATACTTATACATGTATATCTTTCAACGGAACCAGCGCGTCGAAACATAGCGATTTCGATCCGGCTCGATACGCTTCGATCGGTAACTTGAATTTTGGATAAAACGACTTTTCGAGAATAAGACGACTCGAAAATTTGCCGTTCGTGAAAATGAACGGTACGAGGTTTTCTTTTAGCCCGTTCGAGAGAACAATGGTTCGTAAAGAAACTATGATTCCAAAAAGCAATAGGGACTCGCTAACAGACATTCTATCGTAGAAACATGGCGATTCTCAATTGAAAAAATCTGAAAGAAATTTTACAAGACGTAGATTACTTTGATTTTGGTTTATCGAGAGTAGGTTATTTTTTTTTAATTAACGTCACCCAATTACTTTACGTTAAAGTTACGCCAAGACTCGTTACGTTAATTCGTTCGACCATTAAACGTTCAGCTCCGTTTAGGTTAATGTAAATTATTCGTCGAACTCTATGGTTTTATGCATTTTCATGAAGCACGATTTAATTTGATTCTTCGCAGTGATACGAAATCCCTTTTAATGATGCGCGTTGATTATCGACAGCGCATAAGGATGGCGGTGCAAAATGCAACAATCAAATAAAGTAAGAAAGCAGGCAGGCACGAGACACACACACAAAATTATAGGCGATCCGGTTAGCGGGGCTAGAAAAGTAATCCGACACACCGAATTCCCATCCGTCACCATCACGACAAACGTCAAAGACTAAAAAAAAAAAAAAAACTAAAATAGTTATCGAGAACAAATCAGGATACAGTGAAGAAGCTTGCAATGCCAGAAAAACTCCGTGGTTAATAAAAAATATATATTCATATACATACCCATGGCCACACCATCATCATTTATATGTTATTCACATGACAGTCTCTACATACGTTGTACCGTACAATATCTTTTGTTCGCTAGTCACAAGAGAATGTGCTCCGATAAATAATTAGACACGCCTATCTGGAAGCCGGCGATTCGATCCTTTAATATTTTTTTTTCGTTCGCTATTCAATGAATCTTTCATCACCGGCGATACACGATTTGAAACAATTATTTCGATACAGCTTGAAATACGATCCGTCAAGACAAGTCGTACAGGTTAACGTCACGTGTCAAACCGTATCAACTGTCGTACAGTGCGAGAGTAGGATGCTGGGTAATGGAATCTCTTGCGCGTCGTTGAAGACATCGCGCGAGCGTTGAACGCGTGAGATAAAGGATAAAACTTAAAAATCCGATCGAAGACAAGTAAACAGTTTGTTATTCAAAAAAGCAAACAGTCGCGTTTGTCTTTAAAGGGAATCAGAAATTGTCAAAGCATATATCTCGGTATGCGGACGCGAAGCTTGGAAATCTTGATAATTCATAAGTTTCGAGTCTTTAATCATTTCTAAGAAGTGAACGAGTAACTGATAACCCATAACGAGCGTAACTGCGCTCCGATTGATCTACGAGTCATCTGATAAGGAGACCAACGAGACAGTAGTCAAAGTGGGTATAATACATTTACAAGCATGCCTATGTAAGATGGAGCCAGTCAAGACAGTTAAATCGCTCGTACGACTTTCGATGAAAATTTCTAAAGTCCGTCACAGGAATGGAGACGATTACGTGATATATAAGAATCGCATTGGGAACGCGAGCAATGTCGATTCGTTAAATAATTTTTAAAACTCGATTCCGAAGAGAATGCTTTGACAATGACGACGCGTGTCGATTATTCTTTCTGGCAATGGGATAGAGCACGGACAGCTACAGGCAGACATTGAGCAAAAACAGGGTTGCGCAAACGCAAATAACGGTTGATAACAGCTTGCCTGAGGGGATTCCTATAGTGTGCTCCTATGGTGTCTGCCGCAGTGTACAGGTGCTGTAACCATAGAACACACTAACTTAACGTGCCCTCTACTTAATGCTAGACGTCCGGTGCACCACTTAGAATACTTAGAATACCGTGATATCGGCTTTAGGTATAAACGAAAGCTCCGTTAAGTGCACCGACGGAAAGTGCGCGACGCTCGAAGTTGCCAAGCAAAACGCATTAGCCTAAAAACTGAAGTTGACTTGGAGAAAAAAAAAAAAAGTAATTCAGCCTCCCCTCCCTCATTGATCCTAATACTCGAATATCGTGAGACCGAGTACCATAATCGTGGCACAGTGCATAATAATGTGCGTTTGGTGAAATTATTGTTACAGAGTCAAATAAAAAGTACATGCGTGTCGTAACAATGAATGATCCTCGATCGCACGTCTGTAGACTGCAGAGCGACGGGACTTCGCGTCCCGGACGTTACTCGGCGTTACGATTAGATTTTTTTTTTTTAAATAAATTAAGCGAACTCGCCGATTTATCGTGTTTTACCAGTAACGAGCGGGAATCGGAAATCGCTTCGCTCTGCACAGTTGAAGAGGTACGCCACAATTAATTACCCGAGCTTGAGAGCCTGGCCGCCAGCGCGGAGGCCCTCTTCACCCAACAAAGTGACCTGCTCTTCCTCGCGGTTCGGGTCTGCCATCTGCGACACGACACCTCCATGCTCAGCCTGGCAACAGACACACGTCACCCCTCCGTACGCCCTATCTCCTTTCAAAATTCTTTTCTCTTTTTTTACATGTAAAACAGGAAAAACGTTATTTGGACATGTCTATTACAGAGAGATAGACGATTTTACTGCTCGCAGGAGCGTGGACGAAGATAATAGGATGGCGCAAAGGGACACCTTACGTAATCTGCAACAGATTTATCACGCAGAGATCCTTCGCAGATCTCTCGTATGTTTTTAAGGAAAAATTATCGTTCACCCTGGATCTCTTAGGGATACTAGGGCTCGGAAGACACTGCAGCTTTCGCATCAAGTATCGATAAGATGCTTCCTCGTTGTGGTACTGAAAATTCGTAAGCCGGAAAGTTTTCGCCGTTGTCACCGTTAAGTCGTGCGAAGCTCTTGGAAAGTGGCTTGAAAACGTAAAATCATTCGAAATTCGATACACGAGTTACGACGATTGAGAATCGGAAGTTCTCATCGATCATTGTTGCGCTACTGGGATGTATAATCGTCAAGCGTCGGTAATGATGTTTTCAGGTTAACTGGTGGATGCAACGACGAAATACATTTTCCAAGTGCACGTGCCGCATGCAATATTCTTCAAGGTTCACGCTCAATGATACAATTTTAGCGAATAGTCGATTTCTGCATTTTTTTTTCAACTAACATTTCCTTTCGGTCAACGTCGAGCGAAATATTCATCGGCCATGGAAGCAACACACCCAGCCAAAAGATGCATGCGAATTATCCTTAAGACATTGTGCCACGTTACGTAAGTCTCTATTGTCCTACGTTCGTTACCTAATGGCTTCTACGATTGGCGCTATAACGTTTTTATTTCTTCTACAGGCTGCATTGCGCAATGAAGATAAATTTGTTGCGACACAAATTGAGAAATATCTTGTCAATCGACAAGTGCTCGGTGAGGTATCGTGAAATCGTTATTTCTAAAGTACTTAATATTTGTATCGAGTAGGTCCGCTCTTATATCGCGCTCGAAAGAAAATCGAAGAGAATTTCAAAAATAAAAGAACTCTCAGCCGCGTACCGAATATTCGGCGCAGAAGACGACCGGGTCGCTTGATTCGATTCTCAAATTGCTAGGCTACCACCTTTAGCGTACTTGTCTAAGATATCTTCTTTAGCCAAATTAATAAGACACATGTGCTATGGCAATAATATGGCAATTCGATGTGTACACACGCTATATTTATCGTCCACATTAAAATCACGTAAGAATTAAGCTGAACGAGTTTGGAAGTGTTCTGACGCAAATGGCGCGCGTTTTACATCGCAGCATGTGATTACGATAATTCACAAGTTCTTAAACGAATTCTCGTGATCAGCGCGTAACGTTCTTTGAGGAGAATTAAGAACGTTTTAGAATGATACGCGAAATACGCGAAATTCTGATATGAGATTTTTACGTTTTTTTTTTTAGTACTCAAATTAAATCCAAAGATCCTTTAAGCGGCATTTTACAATAGTGAGAAGAGAATTTTCGAAAATTTAACATATTTTTTTTTTTCTTATTCGGAACCTTGCACGACTTCGAACTGCTCGAATTGATTGATTTTAGTTAAAATCGAGGTAATGCAAGGAAAAAATGTATATAAAATTAATCACTAATGACAATCTAATCTATTTTAGATGCTTCTTATCGTTAATCAATTTCCACGGACTAATCCGTGTTTCGTTGAAACTGATTTTTCTTGATTAGACAGATTAAATTACTGCTATGATTCATGATTAGAGCGACATGTTCTATCTACGTTTGAGCTCCTCGTCTGGTGGGTATTATACAATCATGCGTATACCTCGTGATGACGCTAAATAGCTTCAATCCTAAAATTTTCACTACAACTGCACGTAAACTTACGACAAACTTATTCCCATAGCATTCACTATGTGAGGTGTTATTTGAGGAATTGGGTTTCTATGATTTTACGGGAAAGACTGGTACTAGCGACACTCGCTCGTATACAAACATTTATAAAGAAGGAAAATATTTTTAGAAAATATACATATATGCAAAAATTATGAACACTAAGTCAAGTCTGACAAAATAAAGAATATTTTGGCAAACACAAACTGAACGATATAAATTGATATATTCCGTTATATCTCTACAGTGAATACAAAAGTGTATATCTCTCAGTTGGGTTCATTAAACAATATATATTATTCAACGTTATTCAGATCCATTGTGCACAACAGTAATGCATTAATTTTTAAGTGACTCTACACTGTTATTACAGACGCTTGCGATCCTTCCTGTCATCCCAGAATTGTGAATGCATTCTTGAAAAAAGTCAATCAGTCACCTTACCTCGTTGAAGACGAGCCTCGACGAGGGGATTCGGTTTATTAATTGGGTCTAATAATCAGGAGACAGGGCGTAACGAGTGACTTGTATCCGTTGCATATCTGCAACTTTGTTAGTTGGCAACACTAACACATTAAACATCCCTAAAATCACTTAACAAATCAATCATTAGTAACACATAACGGAAAACACAGGGGAACACGGGGGCTACCTCTTTTACTCTCATCACGAGATCGACTATAATGTTAATTATTTAAGATGAATGAGTGAGATGTGTGTATTATTTACGTTATAAGTGCTGCTTCATTCGGTTATGATCATAAAGCTAATATATAAAGAAAACTTGCTTCAGGCACTTTGCAGCATTGTTCAGAGAAACTTGACATGCATATCGTTACTCTCATAGCCCATGAGCCTGTAATCCTGTCGCTGTTAGCAAATCATACATTTAGTAAGAAGTCCGGTGCTTCATATAGCACTCCAACTGTTGTGCGCTAGTATTATCCACATCCTCGTATACACTTGTAAATTGAAGGTAGTGAAGAGTAAGGAGTGTACAGAATACTTGAGGAAGAACATAACGTGATTGCTAAAGTGTATCCTATGTCAAAAGTAAAGCCAACATTTACATAGATGCTATTTAAAATACCGACACTCTTCCAATGATTATTTAAGATCTTAGATCTAAATCCTGCAACCATTTAGTTGATAAAATAAGTGATAACAAGAGTGGATGTTTAGTCAACCATTACACCCATCATGCCAGAAACCAATTGAAAATAGTACATGAATATTGATATTGATGAGGCATCATCAGCGATAATTTGCTAACATGACCCGATTCGATAACAATGCAAAAGTAAATGTCTTGCAAATTATAAAATAAATATTTGCAACATCATAGATTGTTGTAGTTTATGGTGAGAGATTCTTTATGATTATTTTTTCGAATATACAAGAGCTTTATACTTTGGAAATGTAAAGTATTTGCTTTATAATACTATAAATTGACGTACCTAATGTTTCTATTTCAAGATTATCCGGGGTTATATACATGATTAATATCTGATGCATATCATAGAGTTGACGATGCAATTACATTTTAACTGTAATTGGCTCCTCTGAATTTACTAGTACCAAATTACAGATATCGAACTATTCTCCCCCCTCCCCCACCCTTACAACCAAATAGTATCAATCAAATTGTTAATGACCAACGTCACTGTGGGTTCAAAATTATCAATATGTTTCAAAGCGAATAAGTATTATTTCTTCTTACCTCATCGAAAAAGATCTGTGTTTTTCTCAAGATATGCTTGAGCTCAGTAAGCTCCAAAAAGTTGCGCTTCAGTGCCTCAGCATTTTGATTAACTTCTCGCAACTCGTTCTCAAGCTTTTCAAAGGTGGCTTCAAGATCAATCATCTCTCGAGGCTGCGGAGCCTCAGGGCTCTCACCGGTGTCCAGCATAGGAATTCCATCCTTCTTGATTTCCTTTTCAAGGTAACGCAACTTGCGCTCCATTTCATCGCAGCGACGAACCTCATTGACGAATTTACGTTGAAATGCATTGACATCAGGATTCAACTGCGAATCAATAGTTACCATCAATACAAAGTTCCATATAAAATATAAGACTCAAGTCACAAGACATGAAACCACGAATCATGTGACCACGGATCCTTGAAACGAGGAAAGTATACCTATCGCTGTAGAAAATCTTCATTTTTAAAATTAGTTTCCTCAGCCTTAATTTAATTCTATTAGTTTTAGTATTTAATTTTATAATCAAAATCAAAAGCTAAATTGAAAGAAATTCACGCATCATCGATAAGAAAGAGTGAAACTTACGTCTCGAAATTGAACGAGGCCAAGCTCCCCGAGTTCGGACACGCAGGCATAGGCAGCCTCGGATTGTAGGAAGAGTTGACACAAGGTCATCTCCTCGCTACGGAAAAGCGAACCCATCTTGGAAGTTTTTAGACGAGCGTGTCTTAATCACTGGCAGAAGTCACTGAGTTCCTCCTCAATTCGTAAATCTCATAGCTTCGCAGACTCTCTTGTAGAAGTTAATTTCCTTCCGCAGAAAACCACTGGGACAATAGTACACCACTGTATCCAATGACTTACCCGAGGACTCTGAGTCTGAGAAGGAAACCGAGTCGGGCGACGAGGACCGTACGAGACCTCAAGCAAATAACGATCAATAGAGTAGTTACGAGAATACAAGCGCCAATAACGTTCTAAAGAATTACACCTGAGAGACACTATTTTCCAGTGAACATTTCACAAACTGCATGCGAAATTCTTCTTGAACAGTTATCGATACTACAGAGCTCTACAGCCATTAACAACGTGAGGGGACGTCTGGCACATCTCCTGATTAGAGGAGTCAGCCACAAGCAGCCATAAGGAAAGGAAGGAGGAACGAAGAGGACGTCGGGCACGTTGCGTCTCTTTTTATTATTTTTACTATGAAGACAATAGAATGATACTAGAGACGACGCTTGAGAGATTTCCAGAGGTTTCTGAACGTAGTTATGAGCAGTTCAATAGTATTTAGTCCTCTGGAGTGAAGTTGATTTCTTGGCATTTTGGGGCTTTGTGAGGGCATAAGTAACAAGAAGAAGAAGTTGATTTTTGGTATGATTACGTTATAAATTTTCAAATCGTATAAAAGCTTTAAAAACAAAAATTCAAACTGAATCTAGCTAATTGACTCTACGATATATGTAGACGCGAAAACCAGAAATGTTACTGAACTCTTGGATTCCAAAAGATGTAGTCCTCTGCGCGTCTCATGCATGCATCCGCACTTATGCACATTCATATGTATCTACTACCCTTTGTGGAGGGCCACTGAGGGCCACCGTGTTGCGCCTCGCTGTCCGGACCCAAGATCAAGGGTAATCGAGATCCTTTGAAAAAGTGTCCAGCCAAATAAAAAAAAGAAACTCTCCTTTTTTGATGCTCCTGTTGGCTACGTTTTCTATACTTTCGTACTGCAGCTGCTGAGTAGAAAAAGACAGGGCTTGGCCGACACCAGTCGCCATCTTTTTCTTTCGGCCGACCATTTTTCCTTTCTCTATACGTAGTCCATAATATACGTCGATGAGCACAAAGAACTCGTGCACATCTTATCTTTAGTTTATTTAGCAAGCTCTCAAGTGTCCCGATTTATTACCGGGAATGAGAGTCCCTGAGAAACTTTCCTGCGGTTAAGATAACAATAAGTAAATGACCCATCACCAAATTCTTTGTCGTCCATGTGCACGTATACGAGCTAGAAAGTTTTCCCCGAATTTTTTAGGATATATCTTATTTATGGGTTAACGAAAGACTGAGAATTTAAAGGCATTGTATTTTGAATTGTCGCAGAGGAATCGTGATCCCGTTTTTAAACTCTCATTTGAACTTACCGCTCAATGCTAGTGAGATTGCTAGTTCTCGGCCTAACATAAGATAAAGGTTTGTTCTCGTTACCTACGCTTTCTGCAGTTTTAAAAAAGGACAAGTTCTCATTGGGTTACTTCAAAATATCATCCAATAAGAATTTGCAATTTTTGAACAGTGCAGAAAATGTAGATAACGAGAGGAATCTAACAAGGCCGAGACATAGGGATATTTAATAGTTCACGTTGGCTAGAATCATTGATCAGTGAGATTTTGTCATATGATCAGAGCACTACTGGGTCTTTGAGTTAGGAACAGTGTTCTTTCATTAGCTATAAAAATATAGAAGGAAAAAAATGTTCAAATTAATTTTACTGGCTCTTGCCACTCTGGCTACAGGTAAGATTTTTGTTAGATTAAGAAATAGTTAGAAATTTATTATATCATGAGTACAGTATTATTTTATCACTTTGTAAAGAGGGGGTGTGGCGCTTATTAATATAATACTTATTTTATACTTTATACTCTCCTTCTTATTATTACAGTGCAAGCCACTGGGGATCTTGTTATTTTACACAGTCCAGATAGTGTAACTTTTAAAGGAAATGAAGAAGTGAATCAAAGCCTTCTTAAAGAGATCTGCGCTGCTGCTCTTGGATTCACTGTTAAACAGGTAAAAAAAATTTTTACTTTTCTTTTGTTAAACACTATGGATTATAATATTTTTATCTGTTTATGAAGAATATGAACATGGAATAAATAAATCAGTATGTATATCCTTTGTAGAAAAGTACATGGTCTGGTATTTCTATTAACAACCCGTTTCATCTCCCAGAAGCTTTTGTTGGATTTGCGGTGGAAGGGATAAACTCTCTACATTCTCCTAGGGGTAAGAGATTCCCTTTAAATGTCGATGAAGTTGAAGAAACCACGTGGCAAGCTTTGAGTGGTCGTCTTGAAGAGCGTGATAATGACAATACTTTGGTTAGGATTTATCTTGGAGATGGACTTGATGCTGTGAGTACTCTGAGTTTCTATTATAATTTTTGTTAGATATTAAGGCCTAAAGTTGATATATATAAAATTATATGAAATTCATTTGTATTAAAGCTTGGCCAATCTGCATTGGGCGAACTTAAGCCAAAAGCTATCGACGAATCTTCCCTGAAGTTCTTAAGCTTAGAAAACGAGGAAGATCGTAAATTCCTTGAGGAAGTACAACTTCTGCATGCTATTGCTCAGAAGGTTCCTTCAGCTATCCGCGCTGACTCTATACCAGACGTTTATTGGCTTGTAGTCTCTGAAATACGTCCCGTACTAGATTTCCATGGAGAAGAGTCTGCTGCAGCCAAGGAAGCTCTAACTCTGCTCAACGATGCTCTTTCCGACGTGAGCAAGGCATTCATGGATGTATATGAGAACAAGGTAATGATTTTCTAAAGTTCTCTTGTTCTTATTTGTTCGTATCGAAATTACTCCTTGGACATTCTCATTTTTATTTTCAGGTTCTCATTGCAGCATTCACTAACGACGCAAGCCAAGTGCGCCATACCCGTTCCGTTGTTCTCAACAGGCAAACCAGGGATACCTCCTCTAATACTTCATCGGTCAGTATTTGATACATTATAGCAAAATTAGATAATAGTCTTGCAGGTACTTGCAAAATTCAACAGCGACGTAATCCATTAAGATATTGCGTGAATTAATATGAATGAGTACAGAATATAGATATATGTTTCGTAAAGTGGCGATTAGGAATCTCAGGTTCTATGTCTGCTAAGTCCAGTTAGTATAATTTATTAAGTACACGGAACGTGACGTATAATGATGCAAAGTATAATATGGTATTTCAGCTTTTGAAGAAACTCCTGATAAAGTTGGCTGATTGGATCCACGCGTCTTTGCGACTTTGTCTGTTTTTCATCTCAGACTCACTTCCTAGCCAAATCTTAGACTGACCACTCGACTTAATAATTATCCATCTTCCTCAACTCTCTCACAGCTGTAATCTGCCTAATAATAAATGCACCGGCTAGTCTACTTACTTCTTCGACCTTGCAATTCTACCAAACTAATCTTATTTTTCATACTTGCATTGAAACACAAGTCTTAATTGTAATCCAACCTGGATATCTGACATTTCTCTTGCACTCCTCGACATCTGAAATAACATTCACTCATATCCTAACATCATCTCTTATTCTCCCAGGTCCATCTTTAAAAGTGTCTAACAATTTAATCTTGGTGTTATAGGGTAGTGGTACCAAGATAAAACGCTCCTCAGAAAATAAAAAAACAGCAACCGATAATGAAATTAACACAAATGGAAAACCTGATCAGGTATTGTCGAATCCATTGCATGATGTAGTCGACTGAAATCGAACTTTCCTTACTTTTCAGTAGCTTAATGCATGCCCACTAATCACACACTTGACGATTGATCCATAATCCAGTTTTACGATATTCGTGAAATACCAGTCGATAAACTACCAAAGACAAATTAGTAAATATTAAATAATGAAAATTTTAAGAAATTTTCTCTGATCTTGCCTTGTTACGTGTAAAGCACAAACAATCATAATGTATCTGCACATATATTGTAGCAAGATGAAGATGGGACCACTAGTGGTGATAATAACAATGATAATTCTGAACATGCTAACAATCCTATTGAACAAGCCACTGAAAAACCTACTGACAGCACCAACGATATAAAACAGGCAGAAAAAAGCAGCACTGGTAAAGAAGTCATACGTGACATACACCAGGTATCCTGTACACATCAACATATGATACTGCTATTCTCTATGGTTTTAGGAATATTATTCATTGTCAGCTTTCTTTCTTTACATTTCAATTTATATTGAGTAGATAATACAGTGTTACGAAGAGTTCAGCTACCTCGATATGCTTGTACAACTTCTGTTGCGAAGCTTCAATGCACTAGAATATATTTACTGCTTCGGATAATACTCGTGTAAATAGGCTTGCACAATGAGAGTCAGTCTTTTGTTTGCAGCCGGACGCAATCAGCATAATAAGAAAAAGTCAAAGATAATATAATAAATGTTGCACGTAGTAGTTTCGTTGTCTAATCTCTATCGAGATTTATTCTTTTAAGAAGAGACAGAATTATCTACTTAAAAGAAAAAAAACAATAGCCCGTTTAAGATATAAAGACACCACATTGTTTACATAATTGTTAAGGAGCGCATGTTTAACATTTTTCTTTTTGAAGCTTGATCGTATCTTTAGGTATTAATATTTGGTAAGTTACTTGTAGAGCATTGTAAGTACGAAGACATGTCGGCCATTTTCTATTAAATAATTGTAATACAATGGATTTGGAACACCGACTTATATGTTACAGTTGAACCTGTCGAAAGACTATGATGAGGATTACCCTATCATCTTTAACATTCTTTTATGGTTCGGAGTTGTCTTCGTCTTTTCACTTCTTGCAATATGCAGTACGTAAACGTAGAGACTTTAATATTCTTTATGATTTAAGAATACAGAATAATATAAATACAATTGTTTCAGTTGCTATCGCTGATATGGATCCAGGACGAGATTCCATCATCTACAGGATGACCTCGAACCGAATGAAAAAGGATAACTAAACGAATAACACAAAGAGAACATTTAAATGCCGAATATTTGGATTGTATAGTGAAAAATCCTTTGTGGAAACTTACCTACTTGAACACATTGATTGTAATTTCCATATTTATATTGTATAGCGAGAGACAATATGTACATTATCATTTCCTTGTATTCTTGCATTAATTTTAATCTAGTTTTTAAGACTCCAAAGTGATGTCCATCGTAATGTACCTAAAGTGCATATTTAAGCGGTTCTTGTACAGAAGTCATTGGGCTCGAATGTCTTAAATGTGATTGATGTCGATTGCCCAGTATTCCTCATAACTGTAGTATATTAATGTGTTACGATTAGTAGAATTGCGATAGCGTTCGTTGGTTATGTAGTCAATGAGAAGGGTGAAGGGAGCATAATATTAATAATAAGAGAAAGTAAGAATAAAATTTATTTAAATCTTTGATAGCTGACTTTCTAAATATTTGACAAAGAAAATGCATTCGGAAATCAACGTACGATAGTTTGAATAACTGGTAAAATATGAAATTTCTTTGAAAACAAAAATCATGAAAATTGCCTTTTACACGAGGTTCCCCCCTTAAATAAAGATACTGAGAAAAAAAAACTTAGTTCGAAGCAACAGAAATTTACTCGATCCAAATCAATTTCTGTGATCGCGGACGTTCAAATAAATTTGCTGTTATTTCAAAATCAGTGATTCGTTAATTGAAAAAATAGCAATTACTTAAGGAAAGTCGAGCTTTACGTTAATCTCGCAATCAGAGAAGGGATACTAATTTTTTTTACACGTTGATATGGAGGATATACGTTTATCCGCGTACTATCAATATCTTTATCTTCAACGTCTTGAAGAACTTTCTTTTGATAATGGCACCACTTACGAGTGGCAATACTTCTTACGAACAAGGTAATCCAACGTTTACAAACATGATACACGCGGGGACGCTGCAAAATAATTATTGCAAACTGCAAAAAACAATATCTTCCGGATACCTTATCCAAAGGGCTAAACACTTGACGGTCGCCGTTATTTAGGAAAAAATAAATTTTCGTTACGAACACCGAACGTTATGACGAAAAATCTGCTCCTCTCTATTCACACGAGTAACATCTATAGTCGGTATACGAGTTTTATGTATTTTTGACAGTTCTTACCGAATGACACGTTTACTTCCATAAGATTACGTAAATTTGTAATAAAATTTAAAGAATTAAATATAATTCAGTTCAAAATCAAGCACGTGCGCTTTGTTGAAAAAATGATATACGTATGTATAGAACCACGGGTCAACTTGTCAGAGATTTCATCGTTTTCGATCAGTCAAAAAAACACATCGAACTCGCGAATCGACTGTATACGAAATATTTACAAATTTCTATGAAATAGTCGCCAGCCGTATAAGAGATTTCTTATGTCATAAACCAAGCCGAGTCATTCGATAAAAATCACTGCGAAATTTTTGAGACTCTAAGCTTCGAAGTTTTAAAAAAATTCTAAAGACAGTATAGCCTCTTGAAAGTTTTATAGACTTCCGTGCTATCTGGGTTAAATGAATCAATTACAATAATTCCAATTAATCTATTTCCTTGAAGTAACCACAAATATCTAACTTCAAGCCAATGCACAGCAGATGAGCTGAAATAAACTTCTATTGAATCGAATCAATACGTTTAGCCACAATCATCCTATAAGTCAAATACAGAATTACGTTGATATAAGTAATTTTGCTATAGAACTTTTGCAGAACGAAATGATTTTTTCCAGATAAATCTCATAAATTAGCCTAGTTTCACTTACTATACAGGCAATTAGAATAATTAAAAAATTGAATTTATTAACTAAACCTGATTAGATCAAAGTTCATTTGAGTGAAGGCAGCAAAAAATAATTTTTATACAGCAGAACGGATGTTCAGAAACAAAGTTGGCACAAAGTAGCAGGACAAAGTTTATCGTTATTCTGCGCGCGGCCAAGCAGCCACAGTTGCCAGAGAGATGCTTAGAGAAGAATCTCTAAATCCGATAGTGGGATGAAAAATCTTCCCGTTGTCCCAATCGATTTACGATATGGAAATCGACCTCAAAGATACTTTGGGTCTTGCCAAACTAGAGAACAACCTGAACTTGTGCTCTAAACTGAACAAAGTTTCCTTCCTTCGAATGTCCTTCTTCAAGACGATCCAGTTTAGCAGCTCTACTTTCATCCCCCTTGGGATCGTTTTTGATCTCTTTTGAGTTTGTTCCAAGGCCAAGGCGGCCGTGCGCTCTCGTCTCTCCCGCTGGGCTGCTGGTCCTCTGATAATCTTCAGGCTTATCTGCCGATACTTTTTTGGCACTCATATATCGAGCGCATCTCTGCTGAGACGATCGGCTTACCGATCATACAGATTCCGACGAGCACTTCTTATCGTCGAATTCTTATCGGTTGCGTTTTAGTCTTTACGATAAATTGCTTTTATTATATTCTATAAAGATAGGACACAGGATTACTAGAGCATACGAAGCATAGTACTTGTTGAACCCTGCTAGCGAGAGGAGCAGGATAGTCACAGTTAAGGTTCGTTTTAATGGCTTCTGCGATTCTCCATCTGCACGACGAATCAAGTTCCGACGCAGAATAATACTCATAAGTATCAATAAGAATTTCAATTTCTTCCTATAGCCAAGTACCGATATGCATTTAAATGGCGAATCGACCGATTAGTTCGTCTTCCGCGTCCTTCCTTTTCTGCGTCGATTTTTTGACTTTTCTCTTTACCAACTTCTTCCCCATACAAATTTATTTTTAATATTCGTTTCGAAGCTTTTCCTGCCTCCGTCGCCTATGCAATTTACGTACTTCGCCACGAGCTCCGATTGCCACCCCTGCACATACTCCTCTTCGAGTAGCTGTCTCGCTTGATTATTCAAATTCGAACTCAATACTTTGGAAAAATATTGTTAGAACCCAAAGCTATAAGGAAAATATAAAGAAACTTATTTTTCATCCAACAAAGTAAAAAGATCCCTTGAGCCCAGTAATAAAGATACAATATGATAATCCGCTGTCGTATTCTCATATATTATTTTATTACTAGTATTTAAGTATTTTGTTTAAAAATTAAGTAGCTTCGAGCCTGAGGGTTAGATTAAAAAATTAATATGCTTGATTACAGTCTCAATATCTCCAACGATCTCTCAACAGTCGTTAGATCTCAGAGAACGCTGATTAAACCGAACAAAATGACATGTAATTTCAAAGCACTGATATATTTTGCGACGTTTATACTTTTTCTACCCGAAGGACATACGTATCGATCATTTCGTATACCAGCCATGGTAAAATCTGTCTCTAATTTAAAAAAAAAAATTAAGGCCCAACTCGCACTGTCATAAAATAATATTCTGAACTTTTAGACCCTTGGATTTGATCTCAACAATACCAATCCTGAAATATTAGGTGGGTACTTTCCACAATTGTATTACCAACATTTAAAAGAACGCTATTCGACTAATTGATCGTGTCCAAAAAAAAAAAAAATTTAGGTGGTTCACATCATCCCTGCTACCGGAAGTGCACTGCGGGCGATGCGCGAACTTGTCACTACAGATTCACTCTGGTCCAATACACGTCAATGAGTTACGTCTGTGGCGACTGTCCCTATGTGAGCAGAGACTGTTTCAAAACCGGATGTATTTCTGCTGGCGGTTACGTCCGGTCTGTTACCGTGGCAAATCGTATGCTTCCAGGTCCAAGTATACAGGTACTGTAGGACTTTTTTTTTGGAAAGACCGTCTCACGTCCTAGAATGAAATTTTATTTCAGGTTTGTCAAGAAGACACGATACGGGTTGACGTGATTAATGCTTTTAGCAGCGACAGTACTACTATACATTGGCACGGGATGCATCAAGTGGACAGTCCTTACATGGATGGGACACCTTATTTAACTCAGTGTCCAATTGCACCACACAATAGATTCCAGTATCAGTTTTTGGCTAAGCCAGCTGGAACTCACATATGGCATTCCCATATAGGTTTACTGAGAATAATTGATATTATTATTTTAAATATACGTACTGAGACATTGTTTAATCGTTTCTTATCAAATATTTATCTAGGCTTCGAAGAGGCCGATGGATTATACGGCAGTTTAATTGTAAGGGAGAACGACGATCCACTTGCGAAATTCTATGATCATGATTTGGCAGATCACGTTATGATAATTTGGCACTGGTATCATTCGTCTACTGCAGCGATTCTGACGGCAGCACTTCACACCGGTAGCTCTGTTTCTGGTTTTAGCTTTCTTATCAATGGCTTCACTGCTGACGTTGAATACACTAAAGGCAATGTTACGTATACTACTCCTAGGGCAGTTTTCAATGTTCTACAGGTAATACATTGGGGTGGCAAGAGAGTCTTGTGACACTGAAGGATTTTATTTGACAAATTATTACGGTGATTCGTTTTTGCGATTCGAGTTCGAGTTCGGTGATTCGTCCGAGAATTTGAATACAGAAATTTTCTGTCGAGTCCGTAAGCACGCGCGTACACATTAAATCCCTTTTTTTTTTGGAATGGTTATTTGTTACATTCGGCCTAGGATAAAGATTCGATTAAAAAATTCATTAAATCTGTACAATTTATTTTATAGGGCCAACGATATCGATTTAGGGTGATATACAATAATGCCGTGTACTGTCCCGTACAAATCTCCATCGATAATCACACGTTGCTGATGATCGCTTCAGAGAGTGGAACCTTCGAGCCTGTGGAAGGTATTTGGATGATCTTGGAAAAGCGTAACGCGTTTTATCTAATTTTACAAATACTTTTATGTCTTTACAGTGGATTCCTTTATGATCAACGGTGGCGAAAGATTTGACTTTGTTCTATCGGCTAATCAAACGCCAAACAACTATTGGATAAGGTACAGAGGAGTTGGCGATTGTGAGACAAGTTCAGCGAATATATCAAAGGAAGCTATTCTGCGTTACGATGGCGCAGATAACACTGAGCCATCAGGTGCAACAACCTACGAGGATGCAAAGAGAGCCGGAGTGGTAAGAAATAAAAATACGTAAAGCGAGTGGGGAGTACTTTCTATCCTCAAAATGGAATATCGTAATTTGTAAGATCGTAATAATTCTCATGCAAGCGCAGTGCACTGCAAATTTTTCCAAACTGCACTGTTACTTGCGTTAGGGATGCTGATTAAAAATCGAGTTTCGAGGCAAAAACTACGATAACTCTAAGCATATTTCGTTTCCCTTGAAATTCAAGTTATCGTTGTTCCACTGTACTTTGCTATTGATTTGCCATCCTAACTCGCATGATACTTTTACGTTTAATAATTGACAAATGAAAGTGTAAGCTATACGTAATTTTCGACGCGAAAGATGCTAATGTTGGCATGAATTTAATTCTTTTATTTCGCAATTATTCCTTAGGAATGTGCTATTATTTCAGTGATAGCAGAACTTTCGCAAATCTGCGTGCACTCGAATTCGATAAAGATAATGCATTAATTCTACGTAATTTAAAATTTTCGTGATTGGAAATTGTGGGTCGCCATTTAAAATTCCCAGTCACTATAAGACACCAATAAGATAATCAAGGCTTATCTAACAAAATTGACTTTACAGCTGTTCAATGCAGTGCAAATGTCGACAAATGATTATCCCAACAATACAGTAATCAAAGTAGTCGACCTGAATAATACTGCGACGAATCCTGCAAATATTTCAGGGACACCTGACTATACTTTTTATCTACATTTCCTATTTAATACTTACGGTAAGTTCAGCCATAGAAATAAACGCTCCTAATTAATATTCGAACGACACTAACATATAGCACTGTCTTCTTTTTCTTCTAGATTCACTCCATTCCCCTGGTCCATATCCTCAAATAAATAATATAAGCTTCGAATATCCATCCTTTCCGCTCTTAACCCAGTATGAGCATATAACAGAAGATATCTATTGCACAGAGAACAATGACACTGCTAAAGAATGCATAGGTGATTATTGCACCTGTCCATACCTCTATCCAGTATCGACGAACAGTTTGGTAGAAGTAATTTTCGTGGATCTCAGTAAGTAGCTCGATAAGACAATAAATAGTAATGATAACTATATTATCGGTCTGTTGTACTTACTACGTTACCGAATACTTTTTAGGTTTGAATAGAGACCAGGATCATCCAATGCATTTGCACGGGTACGAATTTTATGTTGTAGCAATGGAATCCGTAGGTGTTAATATATCGCTTGACGAAATCAAAAGGCTCAATGAGGCGGGATTGATCGATAAGAAATTATACGGTGCTCCGGTAAAAGACAACATAGGTGTGCCATCGAGAGGTTATACGATCATACGTTTCGTAGCGAGTAATCCTGGATACTGGTTCTTCCATTGTCATGTGACAAATCATGCGGAAATGGGTATGGGGGTAGTTTTTAAAGTTGGCGAACACGAAGAAATGAAGCAACCGCCAAAGACTTTCCCACGCTGTGGTAATTGGGAGCTTAGTGCAAGTGCGTCAAGTGGAGGCGGATCGATATTCAAACTTATCAGATATACTATTGTGATCGTACTGTTATCAGTATTTTCGTTGATTTATTGATAATATAAATAGTGATCGATGATATAAATAGTATGGAAACGAGTGTCTCCCTGCAACACTGTAATATAAGTATGCTATAACAGGTTTTCGTAAAAGAAACATAACCCTTACTCTGTACTCTTATTTTTGGCAACCTTAAATCACACGGATGGGTCAATTATGTCCGAGGCGTTTTTTAATGGTAAAGGTTTAAAATAGTTTCGTATTACAGTCGATATATTTTATATATCGATGCGGCACTGAAATGTGCGAATCGGCCTTTAAGCTTGTTCTTTAAACTTGTATGCAATGCTATCTTGTCGTAGGTCCCCATTGCATGTAGTCGCAACAATGCAATATTAAGCAAATCACATGTGTTTTCTAAAAATCACCAAATTTATGCTGAAGTAAAAAAAATATATATTTCAGTGCAAAACCGTGGATGTAACGTACTTTCTAACAAGAATTATATGCAAAGTCGCGTGTAACTTATTTAGAGACTATTGTGCTTGATCTGTCACAAGAAAATATTGAACCCGACATATAACACGACGTTTAAAGTCATCGCAGTAGTTCTCAATGACGCCATTAAAAAATAAGTAACTCGTCAAGTTTAACGATACGTTAACAATTATCGTATTTTGCAAGTTGAACGTGTATCTTAACTAAAAGAAAACGAGAAAAATGCGAGGAATGAATGCGGTTTTTAACCCACATCCGCCTACGATAAATCAGAGCAGCATGATCTCCGCAAAAGGAC
>JARQSU010000661.1:264225-292798 GCA_030142265.1 Calameuta filiformis | reverse complement strand
TAATATGTATCTCGCTAAAATGACGCTATGGGACGAGTACTTCAAGAGTAAAATAGAAGGTGACTGTTTGGACTGATAATAACGATCTCGACGGTTTAATGATAATTAAATTTTTTAATTACCAATAAATTTTCAGACACGAGATCCGACGAACTCGCTGACATTCGACGCGGGGGTCTGAGCGAAGGATGGAGCCTGTGCATGGTTCACTTAATTCCTATAATTACTGTTTGTACTACGACAATGGCCATTTTACTTACTCACAAGCATATTGTCTCCACCCACGTGAGTCGATCGTGCGTCTAAACGGACCACTTGATTTTCTATTAAATCTAATGAACCTATTTGTCTCAGTACATTCCAGTTCTTGTGTTGCTGCTGATAAACTTGAAGCACTGCATCCGGAATAGCTGGTTATCGATGAGCAGCATCTCCAGAGGGATAACTTCTCTTCATAAGTTGAAGGTACGTCGGCTGCACTTCTTTATTGATTCTGATCCATTCACGTAGCTAGACATTACTTTTAGACTATATTAACGTTAGAAGACACCGAACGCTATCCGGACAAACCCATAGACAGAAGTTTAGCCGTCACCATAAATCATGGAAACTTCACTTGGGTAAAGGACAAGTCCCTTACCGAGAAGGCAATAAAACGATCTTCTCAGTACGTTTATTTTTTTCTACTATTTGCAATGATTATCGTAAGCGAACAGTGACTATAAAAGATTATCTTTCAGATTTTACGTGGAGAATCACGAGGGCATGCCTGTTCGTTTTCAAGTACTGACCCCTACGGATACTCTTACCGATATTAACTTTTACGCGCCCAAGGTAAATAATAAGTTTCTTATCTTCATGAAAGATAACGATTTCGGTAAAAGGATGGGCTTTGATTAAAGGGAAAGTTAATTGGGATATGTGGACAACCGGGTAGTGGAAAAACTTCGTTATTATTGTCTCTAATGGGACATCTGCATCATATCAGTGGACACGTTGCGATGGACGGTTCTTGCGCCTACGTACCTGAGGTGCCATGGCTACTGGAAGGAACTTTGAAGGATAATATATTGTTCGGCGAGATCTTCAATTCAAATAGGTACAAATGGATTATTGCGCGGCTATTAAGTATTTATGGAAATTAATTAATCGACTTTTTAGATATTACAGAGCGATACATTCTTGCCTGTTGAACAATGACATGAATTGCCTGCCTCAGTCCGATGATACCGATCTCGCGTTTGTCAAAATGAGACCGGCACAAAAGCAACGTATCGCCTTAGCCAGAGCTGTTTACGTGCACAGAGAAATAAATTTATTGGACAATCCCTTAGCTGACGTGGACATTAACGAGAGTAAAGATATATTTGAGAAATGCATAATGCATGCCATGGGTTCAAAAACAGTAATAATGGTTACGGACAAGATACAAGTAAATATTTTTATAAAGTTTTTTTTCCTGAAATTCGGAAACTTTACCAAACGCATCAACCTATAGATACGTAAGCCTATTATTGTTTTATTATAGTTTCTGAACAGATGCGACATCATTTATGTCATGAGAGAAGGGAGAATCGTCGAGCAAGGGACTCATGAAGAATTACTTCAATGGAACAGCGAATACACGCAGCTGATTAATTTTTATATGAAAAAGTATCAGCGAAAGTATTACAGGTAATCCATCTTATTAACATAAATTTATACTAAGATATCATTTAACGAGATCCTCTGTTGGAGACCTTGCTGAGAATATTGGATTTTTAGAGAAGGGGAACAGATCAGTACATCATCGACGCAGCTGCTGATGGCTGCTGTACCCAGGGGAATTCTCACAAGTACTAGTACCAATGAATCGCTGGATAGTGTTCTTGATGATATCGTATGTCAACATTACCCCTTAATGAATACTAATTATTCGATAATATTAAGGTTGGAAAAAAGAGTAGGCTACAAGGACTGTAGCAGTATAATCATTTTTTTTTCAACAGGACGACTCAACTTCACTACAGCATGAGGATGACAGGGATTTTCCAATAAAATACTGTAGAGAAGATGGAAAACCGCTTATCCAATATGGCATATATGTTAAATATGCCAATGGTTATTGCTTAACTATTTTTATTTGCTTACTTGCAATCTGTTATACATTCTTGATAGCAGTTGCACCATTATGCTTCACCTTCGTAGCACAGGTACAATTTAGTCAAATTAAATAAATTGCTCGAGCAAACCATGTTATTAATAACATTACTGAAAAGTAAACATAATTATATACAGAAAACCATCAAGGATAACATACACATCATTATAACTTTTGCTGTTATGCTTGGATCGTGTCTTATATTTGGATTAATTCTTATGGGAATATACAACAAGGTATATTTTTTGTTTGATCAGTCATTGACAACGCAAAGCTAATAACTGCTGTCCTTTCAGACCGTTTTTAATGTTGCAAAGAAGGTGCATGACCGATGGATGGATACCATATGCAAGGCTCATATGTCGCTGTTCACCACAACTCCAATGACAATACTTTTAAATATCTATACTTTGTATTTACAGCAAGGTAGGTAGCATTGTTATTCAACATAAGGAATTAATATGAAGTAATGCTTACAAAAGTTTTGGGTAATTGTTTCAGTTGACTCCGCATTGCCAAGATCCATTATAACTATTTTAATACACATAGGAATAAGTGCATTTAGTGCTTCGATACTTGGATTGATTTCACCCTGGCTTCTCATACCCATTGCTATTTTTGTACTGATTACTATTTTCTACAGTATATACGTCAGGTAAACTTATGTCAATTATCAGAGGTACAAAATTCTACAATTTCCAACTGTTGCACATTATTCTTTCAGAGGTGCAGTTTTGGCTTTGTACAAGACAAAGGTAAGTTCCGCAGTGCCCATGTTCAACCACTCAGTGAATACAATAAATGGACGTTCTGTAATTCAAGCGTACCATAAGGAGAGGGATTTTACTAAAAAGTATGTATTACTAGTGGAAATCAAATTGATCAATAGTTTTTAGTTTTCTATATTACTCGGTTTCTTTTTTAACGTGACACACTCAGATTCTACCACTACTGCGACAACAATTCAGCTTTTGACTTCATGCTGTATTCTGTCAAGTTATGGATCGAGTACAGAATAAAAATGATATCAGGTAAGCTAAGAAAATAATTATCCTTAACTCGAATAACTAACGAATACCTTGATCTCTCAGGATTGACGCTTGGCATGATTATTTTCATGTGTGCATCGCTCACTGCAATACGCGATCGTTTCGAATTGATGGGTCTGGCTTTTATTTGTACGCTTCAGTTCGCTATGAGCGTAATATATTTAACCGGAACAACTACTAGAGCTTATTTCAGTTTCATGGCTCTGAATGGCATAGACTATTACATAGAGGTACAATGGATAATATAATTGAACACAAAGAATTAATTAAGCGTTTATATAAATTATTTACACTTTTACTTCAGAACATCATAAAAGAGCGACCTGGCACTGCCAGATTACCAACTAATTGGCCCGTCGATAGCAATATCAAATTCGATAATGTACTGCTACCAAATGGATTAGACGAGGATGCGAACCAAGAGTGTATCAGCTTTGCAATTGCATCAGGAGAAAAAGTTGGTAAGTATCGTGACGGTTTAATGTGATAGACCGGTACTGTATGAATAAAATTTTTAACGAGTCTACAAATCGTCAGGCATCATTACTACCCCCGATTGCGGAGAATCGTTAGTGTCGGCGCTGTACAAATTCACCGATGTAACAACGGGTAAAATTTATATAGGAAATACTAACATAGCGGATGTGCCTTTGGAGAAATTGAGGCAGTGTATCAGTTATATACCCAGTAACCCGCATCTCTTCGATGGAAGTATAAGGTAATGAAAAATTGGCACTTTGTAGAATATTGTCGATAATGAGATTATTAGAGAGACACCTATGTGTGTAACGAGTGATGTTCCCAGGCATAATTTAGACCCAACTGGAAAGGTGACGGATAAAATACTCATGACTGTACTTCAGAGAGTATTTCTGTGGGAAAAGGTATCAAAACTCTCAGAGAAATTGGAAACCGATGCGCGACACATATTCACAACCGGCGAGAAGAAATTACTGTTTCTTGCACGAGCCATTTTGAAGAAAACTAGCAAAGTACGTTGACACAAATAAATATAACAACTATTTGCACGATATAAATATAATTGTGAACGATACTTGCAGATAATAATTATAGAGGAGTCGACTACAAACTTAGGACCCGATGAAGAGATTGTTGAAATAGTACTAAGAGACGTTTTTGGAGGATATACCATGATTGTGCTCTCTAACCAAAGAGTTCGGTATTGTCAAAGGACACTCATTCTCAATAATGGAAAGGTAGATACGATTAATATAAATAATAAATGTAATCATTAAATTATGATTTTAATTGTAGGTCAATGAAACTTTTAACAGAAAGTCATCCTTGTCGCAACATAGCATAGCTACGTCTGAAGTGTTTATGTCAGTGCCTGTCAGAAATGTGTTTGAGACAAGTTTCTAAGGCAGTTTGAGCCTGAAGAAGATAGTTTACTTATCCTTGTATATTTGGACTGGGTGGAAGAAAGCGTAGACCTTGCAGTATCATTGGTTTGAATACGAGGGACAAGAGACTATGAAAAACCACGTTCTTTATAAAATTATCAGGAATTAGTTCACTTATAGACCAGTTTTTTCTAGATATAAGTACTGATGAAAAAAAGGTTATACCGTAGGTTTCGTTTGTACTTTTTGTTTTCTTAAATATATGCAACTGCATAATAATTTATTACATTGTTCATATATTTAATAATCGTCCACGACTCTATATATATATATTTAACGAGTTACTCCTTAGCCGTCTATTTGTAAAAAGTTTTTCATTAATTAATCTACACACGGGCGCGCATGTGAATGTACACTATTAAAATGTTTATATTATTTAAATAATGTTAATTTTTTTACTTTGATTATTAACCTGTAACCCTTTCCCAATCTGGTAGCTAGAACTGGAATTTATGATTTTCGATATCACTTTGAATGCATAATAAAAAAAAAAATGTCATTTAACATTTGCTCAATAGTTGTTCTACGTTTGAAGGCAGTATATTTTACATTGGTACATTAAATATTGCCTAGACTCAACAGGTAAAAAAATATTCGCTCATAAATTCTGACCATACCTTAGATTTGTTTCACTTCTCCACTGCAATGAGGGCAGCATGCTATGTTGGGAATATTCAGTCTTGACGGAAGTAACATTTGGCCACCAACAGCAACTGCAGCACCCATTACTGCACTGCAAGCGGCGTCTTGTCTCCCAGACATCAAAAGATTTGGACTCATGAGCAGCTGGAACCAAATTCAAATGTGCGGTGACATAAATACAATCTACTAAAGGATGTAAGCGGCTTTAAAACGTAACTTACCTGCTCTGCATTTCTTTCAGCAAGAGTTTTCATCTCTAGACCAGTGATATTAATTTCCTTGCGTAAATGGACTTTATCCATTCCACTGAGAAGTTGTACCTTAAGTATTTCAGCAAGCTGACAACAGCCTTCTGTTAGGCCGATGATATTTGTACTGGGCAATTCGTGACGTTTATTAGATACAGTTGCTACAGAGTCAAAATTCTCCCTTAGAATACTTAGTATCCTGTAAAACGAATATAATTTATTAAAGAATAGATAACTTATACAAAGTTATTCAGTCCAAATGTAACAACTCAAATTTGCTCATCGACTAGAATTTCTATGATAGAATAAGCTTCTGTCGGTGGTCTAGAAATAGCTAGCAGATAAAAGTATACAGCGTACCTATAGGTTCTTAAAGATGTGTCCCTGACTTTACTACGTTCTTCCAGAAGACGTTTGATAGCTTCCTGAAGATCTGTCGTTCTTTGGCAGAGAGCAGCCTTCCATCTAGCAAGTTCCTCTACCATTAAACTAAAAGGTATTAAAAAAATCTTTTATAAATAAGGTAATAAGATTACCATTACTTTTCAATGAGTGACGCACAATATTTTTTTAGTAATAGAAGTCTATAAATGTTATAAAGACAACTCTCACCTGCTAGCTAAAAATTTACTTCTCCACACTTCACACTGACCAGCTAACCATTCTGTTTGTTCCTGGTGAGTACTGAGATGTTGCGCAGAGTTTAAAAGTGCTCTGGCTAATTGCAATTTATCTTCCGTGAGTAAATGAACCTTAGTTTCAAGATCCTCTCCAACAGCTGCTACTAGCAAATTTTTTAATTCCCCATTTACCTGAATGACAATTTGCTTTAAATTGAAATTCTGTAGTAAATAATGTTGGCATAAAAACTCTATTATACATACCTGGGCCTGAAATTTTAGTTGACTCTCCAATTGAGTATTTTCTTCCTTCAATTTTTGAATTTCAGTCTCATAAGCTTTTTTCTGTCGTATCCACTCATTGGAACACTTGTCATCCGGTTCTTCCTTTTCAATTTCTTTATTAAACTTTGTCTCTACTTCCTCAGTTTTCAACATAGCCATTTGAGACACCATTACATTAATATCTAAATTATTCCTTGAAGACTTTCTTTGTTTCTTTTCATACGGAACAATTGGATTAACAGCAGCCTTATAAGGTTCATAGGGAATGAACTTTGGTTCCTTGGATTTAAGCGAACTAAGAATATGTTTTTCTTTCTTGACTTGCAATACACACTTTGGTGTAATATTAACTATGGTTCCAGTAGGAGCAACTGGAGGCGTAGAATTAAATTGTTTCAAATTCGTAGGATGATATATGAGTGTATCACCAAGACGAACTTTGGCTTGTTTAATTTCAACCTTGTCAGTCTCAACATTTTCCATACCATCTCCCTGCGTTCGTCCAGGACAACTCATCACTTGCGTATCTAAAAGAGATTAATAAAACATATAAAACAATAGACAACAGTCTAGCTATAACCTTGTAAAAACAGGCAACACGTAGAAATA
Source organism: Calameuta filiformis (assembly GCA_030142265.1). Taxonomy (NCBI): domain Eukaryota; kingdom Metazoa; phylum Arthropoda; class Insecta; order Hymenoptera; family Cephidae; genus Calameuta; species Calameuta filiformis. The sequence goes on along the minus strand of JARQSU010000661.1, from coordinate 285,781 downwards.
AATAACGTACCTTTCGAATTAATACTTTTAGTACTGCTCTTTCTTGCATTTGAAAAAGTCGCTACACTTTCAGTACCATGAAGATCCATCAAGTAGTCACCCATATTATCACTATGCGTATTACAATTCGTCAAATCTAATCTTCGTTTTTCTTGTCGGTCAGCTGTTCTCGAAACCCGTAATAATCAGGGTACAGCAGCGTACAGGAAGTAATCGTGGTCAACCGTGAAACAAAACGAGTTACACTAGAGCGCGTTCAATTTTTGTATGATTCTTGGCACGCGCTAGTTAACAGCTTTGAACTTTAAATAACTTAAACTTGTGCTGCGAATGGTTTGATTTTGAAAGATCCTACATTACGAGGTTATGCTGATACGTGAGGATAACGAAAGCTTGAAAAAGAAACGAGTCAACACCGCAAGCCCAATTGGACTTGGTCGTAAGCATGTTTTGTGATGGCGTCGAAGCCGTGCTCAGCGAGTGTCGTGTTTTCAAAATACGAAGGGACCATCGACGCGCGATCAAATGAAGATGAAACGATCGAAAATTGATATAATCAATGCGACTGTCGAATCTTATTTGAAGCGGCGCCGATATCAGGTAAATGGGCGTCAAAGAATCCGTCGAGGATCAAAGCGCGGTATACACCGCCCTCCATCGTAGCACATAACCTTTGCTAATGTTTACTAATCATACAGGACGGTGACGTATTTCGAAAATCTGAACGTACAGGCTGTCAGAGTAGCGAGGAAATGACACTGACTACAACTGTGGAGTGCAGTACGTCCCGTGACAACTCGATCGTCTTCAGTGCGATCATCAATGATGTTGCTGCCGCCGACCAAACGTATCAAAGGTAATTCTCATTTGGTTCTATTTGTTTCCCTTTGATTCTTTGCACTGATGTCAGGAGTTCGATCAATGTTCTCTATTCTTTCTACAGATTGAAAATGTGGATTAACAATATAGTCAATGATAAACTTAAACTGGAATTAAAGGGTCTCCTGTACCCAGTATTTTGTCATCTTTATTTGGAGATGCTACATGGTGGCAATAGGCAGGCTGCTGTCCAGTTTTTGAAGACACACCAGAGTGATTTTGTGTCAGAGACTGAAAGAGACTTTTTGGAGGAACTCTCCAGTGTGTTCTCCATTCAGGATATTGAGCTGAGACCTTTGGTCAATGCATTTCGAACCAGAAAGTACAAAGTGGATATGTCTGACGAGGCTCATATATGCCTTCAGAAGTTTCTAGCCAAGCATGGGCATGTTATATTAATGCAGGTGGGTAGTGGGCATAGAAGATTACATTGTATATTTCATGATAATCTTACAGTCTTTTTATTTTGAACCAGGTAATAAATACGCATGTTACTATTATCAAAAAGATTGCCGATATACATCCAATGGATGAGGAAACAAGTGGAGAATGGGTTCAAAGGAACGAAGTGGGAATTAATGGTCATGTCGAACAACCTTCTGGCACCGGTGTAGACCGCGAAATGCGGGAACTTCAGGAAGCCATTCGATTGATTCGAAGCAGCGAGCATCATCCACTCAGAGTTTACACAATTAATAATTCTTTTGAAAAGTAATGAATTCCATCGAGAGAAATTAAAAATACATTATTCGTAGACTAGTTATAATTACACTTGACTTTTATGTACAGCGCTAGTAGTGCTGTAATTACACCCAATATGGATAGGTTAGCAGCAGCATTCTGCACATCTGAAATTAGATTATGGGGCATCGGTGATAGAGTTCTCACTAGGCCAAGGTTTAAATTGCCCTCAGTTTCTCTTGCCTGTGATGTATTGTCAACCAGTAGACCTCCCGAAGACAATAATGATACGTAAGTTCAGCAGTTGGTATTTTTCACTTTTACATATCTTTGACCAGACCGATTTTTTCATGTAAATTTATATTTCTCTGCGTGATTAAAGCGACGAAGCAGGAGCCGTAGTTTTAAGAGGACACACGGACATTGTGCATGATTTGAGGTTTATACCTGAATCGGAAATCCTCGTTTCCGTATCTAGCGACAAAGATATGAGAGCATGGCGACTTAACGATTATTCTTGCGCAGCCGTTTACAAGTACGTAATTGAACAAGACACAATAAGTTTTAATATAAATGCTTTTCACAATCTGCATTGCCTTTTATCTGTTGGATTTGATTTTTTGCAGTGGCCATAATTATCCGATATGGTGTATGGATACTAGTGTCTTTAACTTATACATAGCGACCGGATCTCATGATCGAACCGCAAAATTGTGGTCGTTAGATAGAACATTTCCACTTAGGATTTTTGCCGGACATTTTCTCGATGTCAATGTAAGTGAAAAATTCGATCTCGATTGTCCTATTCCTCAGTCATTGATTAATTACAATGGATATTCATATGCGTTCCTAGAGCGTAAGATTTCATCCGAATGCTCGTTACTTGGCTACTGGTTCTGCCGACAAGACTGTAAGACTTTGGAGTAAGGACGATGGTAGTCTGGTGAGAGTCTACGTCGGAGCTCAATCGACAATTTACAGTTTGGCGTTCAGTCCAGATGGGAAATATCTCGCTGCAGCAGGTAAGTCCAAAATCGTCATATTCTAGGAGAATAAACTTATTTTCGAAAATCCCTTATCTTTTTTAATCATTGGTACTGATCAGGTGACGATAAATGCGTATCTGTGTGGGATCTGGCGACCAATGCTCTCTTAACCGAATTGAAAGGCCATCAGGAAACCATTATGAATTTGGATTGGAGTTCCGATGGTCAGTATATTGCAAGTGCCAGTATGGATGGAATTGTTCGGCTTTGGTCCACTCAGGAGCACATCAATGTTGCCAACAGGTATATTATACATATAAAATAAATACAGCTTTAGATCTATAATGTTTGTCATTTCTTCTTTTGTTTTTAACGTTTCGACGATTTTCAGCGGAAGCGCAAACTCTCAAACCGAGGTACACAGTCCTCAAGTATACTCGACCAATTGCTCAAGTATCCTATCGCTGCGATACTACAGAAAGAATAATTCACTCGTCTGTATCGGCACGGCGTAAATTTATTTAATATTTATAATTAAACTCTTGGAAAAGAAAGGTTCATCTTTTCTTCGAACGCGCGTACGCGCCTTAGTTCTTCTTTGTTCATTCAATTACTCATCTGCAACCTGTTACCGCCAGGGGCCAAGTTCTACTTTAAATCCATTAACGATATTACGCTAACATTCGATCCCTAGAAGTTTAAATTTCAAGAAATTCAGCTCACCTTAAATCCAAACTACCATGCTGGCTGTGAAAAAAAAAAAAAAAATAATAAACTCGTATTTTCTATTTCGTCTCTTAGATAGGAAAATATTAGTAATGCTCACGCATATTCGAAATGGGAAATTATCGTTTCCCGTATTCGCGACTTTACGTGCGTTAGGTGCGCGTCACAGATGTTTGTTAATGATATGTCAGTTGAGATTTTTATATCGACCTAAAGAAAATGAAAATCATGCACGCAAAAGTGATATGAGACGCAGTGATCATCTTTAAATTCTTTTTCTAAACAGTCAATTTCGATCATAGTTCTTCTTTCTCTCTGTCGAATAATTATATCGAAAAGACAAAATAGTAGCGCGAGGTCATTCGAGTATCTGGGTGTCTACGATATTCCTACAAAAATTTGTCTCAAGCCGCATCCTCAAAATAATTTAGTATCCATCCGAAATGCCAGCAGTGGTACTGGTTTAGTATTATTACGGAAACCTTTCGAAGCATTACCAAAGTCCATACGAATCTACGTCTGTAGTCTTATCAATCGGTTGACAAAGCTACGAAGTTCAAGCGAAACTTAAAAATTTCTAAATACTTTCGAACCTCTCGAACGTTTATTAAATCGCGCGAGATTATTTACTGCAAAAAGGGATCGCGTTATACGAATTATTTATACGATATAAATTAATTCCCGCGTACCATAACGTTTTCACGATACACACTGGAAGTACTAATTTTAAAAACGATCCGATTACACGAATGAATGGCGTATCGCCGCTTAAAACGCGGAATAGATAATCGAGATCGTTAATGACGTTATTGGTCATCGGGAGTTCTAGGATTTGCAGATCCGGCTGTGCTCATAATTAGTAAATTCGTGAGCAAGACTACGTTAGAGACTTTAACGGCTGGATCAGCAAAGTACCAGGGTCTGATAATCGCCGTTACTAAACAGCTATTGTTAAGGGAGAAAAAAAGAATTTATCTCTTCTAGGCAAACAGAATTCTACAAGTATTTTCATACGATTCTACTAACCGGTATATCCCCGCGTCGAACAACGAATACACGCGTTGACAACAATTGGAGGAACATTATTTACTAAGCGCGTACATTGTTACCTTTCTGATTTAAGTATTTCAGAAGTTAAGAAATACATACGATAAAGCATTCAAGGGCATGCGTACGGCGCATCGGCCGCAGATCAAGTAATAATTATGAAAGATTAGCGAGAGCGAGAGAAAGAGAGCAAGAGAAAGTTCTTTAAACGACAATAGAACAAAAGAAAGGTATAACAATGAAAGGATCGTTGCATGATTTTCGGCAAATTGTGTCTCTCGTACCGGACAGCTCCGTCACTGTCCGCTTTAAGCGTAAAAACCTTTTGTATCCAATAAAGACATAAAAATAGTCTTCGGCAGTGCGAAGATAGTCACGCATTGCCGCCACTACCTCATGGCCTAAATAACGTTTTAAAAAATTAGTAACGCTCTTCCGAACCGACATTTATTCACAGCTTACTTCACGATTCGCCAATACTCGCGAGGAGCGAAAACCTTAACCGAAAGCAATAGGAAGTTGAAGTACGGCTGCGTATCAAGTAAATACATTGTTAACCTAAATTCATTAATTTCTGGCTGTTCCAACTATTTGCTTAAAGTTTTTCATAAATATCCGTTTCCGTGCTTGTAACTCCGATTAGCCGTATACGTTACCACCGTACGTTTTCATATACAAAACTGTCGCAAGATTTAAAATTAAATAGAAACAATCTCGAACCGTATCGGTATTCACTTCGTTGATCCACAAATGATTAGCGAACTTAATTTTTTGAAATTCCCAATAACGATCTGTATATAATTGTTGATTCTTATAAAAGATATAACAATAATATAACAAGCGCTGCAGACGTTCGAGGAATTCGACGCGACGATGTTTTAACGTTAAAATATCGCTTGTTCCGTTAAGTCGCGATTTATTCGTCGGCAGCGACAAAAGAATTTAACAAAAATTGACGTATTGTATAGTAACGATGAATATATTTTTTTTTTCCTTATCCTTTTCACTCTACTAATTACGTAGGTTAAAGATGCGTCGTATTCCGGACGGTCACTTTTGTGATATGACATTTGGCAACGTAACGAAGATTTGGTAATGTGTCATTGAGCCACTACGTGTTCCGAGAACGGCATAAGAGAAATTGTATAAAATTGAATAACTGGATATAAGGAGTCGCGCATTCTCGAATATATACATACACGTGTATCATATACCATTTAAACGTCTTTCTTTTATTTATTCTTAATCAAAAATTCAAACCGCAACGTTCTGTATCAGTTTACAATGACAGTTCGTTATAATTTACATTAACGAGCCATGTATAATGTTATGTATATTCACGCACTGTACATAAAATACAATTCTCCTTTTTATACGGCGATCGACTTATTTATATATTAATTTAGTCGCACGGATCAAATATCGATTGCGCCACGTGCGCTGATCTTGCAATTTTTTCATTTCGCGTGAGAAAATCGTCGTACGCAAAGTGCTAATGTTTATTCGTTAACGCGCGTGACTTGCGAGGAACCTCGAATATCTTCAGAAAGTATTATCCGTAGCGGGCAAACGAAAGGAGGAGATAAAAAAAAGGTAGACGACGAAAACGTTAAAACGTCCGTCGTACGTCGTACGTCTAAATCGTACGAGAGATTCTCTGTACGATTGAAAAAAAAGTTTAAGCGTGCGGTACATAATATTTTTCAATCGATATAATATCTATGCGATATTCCAATTTATAGCCGGTCCGTGAGTTCAATAAACTCTTTTGACAATCCAATTATGAATTCGCACGCGGCACCGCACAAAATTACGAAAACGTATGGTAAAGTAGAAAAATAAAAGCGATTTCAGTAAAAAAAAGAAAAATCATGCATAGGCATACCTTTCAAAAAAAAAATATTATATGCAGAGCCACGTGCGCCTTGGGAGATTTTATTGCTTTTAAACTGTCAAAAGATCACGTGGAACTCGTGGACCGACTGTACGTTTAACGAGAAGCCAGGACGATTGAAAAGTTTAAGGAGATTGAATTTAATTGAAACGCTATGGCTCGACGTGTGCATGATTGTTGGGGAAAAAAGTCGTGGACAGATGCGCGAGTCATTCGAATAGGAAATTACGAGGTAAAGTTTATTTTCGGATTAATTGGAAGAAACTTAATTGCGGTACTTTGAGGTTTAAAATAATTTTCAAATACTCGCATCCAGATATACGCGCAGCAATAAACGTGCGAACGGTCGACGTGCATAGAGCAACAGACATAAATTTTCTGAGTGAATACCATTTTATAATTAATTAAAGTACGTTAGGTTAGGTTAAGATGAATTGGCTGAGTATTGTTTTTTTTTTTTTTACAAAAAATTCATTTCGATGAAATTGGATATGGTCGCAGACAGGATTTAAAAAATAAAGAAAAAAATCTCACTACTTAAGCATGTATTTTGCTTCGTGTATCTTTCTGCACGTAAATCGTCGTGATTCCGTGTTATTTGCCACAGCGAAAAAGCACCCGATTCTTTTGGAACTTCGAGCAGCCAATTATCGAAGGGATCGATAATTATTTACCTAACATGCGCAAAGACGAAAAATGATTCGAAATTCATTTCACGAATAAAATATTGCATTTTACCCGGTCAAAGTTTCGGACAGGACAATATTCTATCTGTCCGAATTCATTTTATTCCGAAATATGTAACCGAACGAATACGTGAATAATAAGAATCGTGTCTGAAGAAATTGGCCGTTAATCGACCTAATTCGAAATCGGTACTGAGAAACACTGAAAGCTGCCCCGGGTGAGATTCGGATTCACTCAGATTAGACGCACAGACGAAAAGGGTTTGACAGTTGATTTCGAATTGGTGTCGTATTCGTTCAGATTGAACCGCGAGAGGATACTCGGTTTGAGAAGGATGAACCTCGTATTCATTCGGATTGGATGGCACGAATTGAAATCGTTTTTCCGTACGTGTCACGGATTCGTTTGGATTGAACTTGAAGTTGAGGCACAGATTGAAAAAAGCATTAAAAACCTGCTTCAGTTTTGCTCGAATGATGTCGGATTGGGACGGACACAGATTTCGGAATGATTCGATAAACTTCGGATCAGTCCGAAATGAATTCCTCATCGAAACTTTTACTAAGGTTTCTGAAGATCGTCAGGGATCACGAAATCGGATCTACGCTCACTTAGGGGACTCTGATATTATAAAAGTATTATATAGGATGGCCCCCCAAAGTAGAGTAAATAATACGAAAAAAAAAAAACGTGCTAAATAAAATAAATGAAGTTTGACTGAAGTTTCGAAAGTTTTTGAAAAACCGGACAATTAGAGAAATGAACTCCTAGCAATGCGTGAAAAACGCGATTAAGGTATTCCGAGCGTAGGACGATAGTCTTTGGAAATTCTTAATTTTTTTACTATACTACAATTTGATCATCCAGTATCGTGTCAAAAAATCTTAGTCTCAATTCGCAGATTTTTTAATGACTGTCACTTCAAAGAAAAAAAGTGAAATGTTAACGCACAGTCGTGTGAAAAAAGTTCTCGTCCGCATTTGGGTTGCAGATTTCCCATATTACATCGTCTTCAGATACTTAATGTAAAATATGTAACAGATTCAGCGGATTTCATTGATTAAGTATTGCGCTTTAAAAATACGAGTCACCAAAAAAATTTGCACAAGACAATATTATCGAAAGACGCGAGAATAAGTTCGATCCAATACTACAATCATGGCGATTTCAGCGGAGGGATAGCTGGCAACGCTGTACATCGTCAGCCGCGCTATCACCGTCACCGGGAACTCAAAATTACTTAAAAATTACAAATTTCGTAAACTTAATGCACCACAAAGTTCAATAAAAACCTTCTAAAGTCGTTTCGCGGCGGTACAGCTTTATATGCTCGAGAATATTCGGGACTCCGCTTAGACACGGACTAAAAAAAAGCGCACCTTCGCGCTCGTAATACCTTAAAAGAATTTTAATTTAAGTCTTCAAGCCCACCTTAACTTTACGTGGAAGTAGCAAAAGGAACGTGAAAAAAATAATTTTTTAGAAATTCCTAAATTTTTTTACAATTATAAATATATACAGTACGCGCTATCGCCGGTTCGTATCGGATTGATCTGCGATTAAAAAAAAAAAAAAGTCGTTTCACTTTTTCATTTCAAATTTTGGCTTCACGAATTAAGCCAATAAAGTGTGTCGTCAAAGACGTCAATGTCTTTGGTACCATTCGAGAATTAAAGTAATATCATAATCGACATAACAGTACTGTTCTAAATTTTTTTTTTTAATTTTCATAGTCCTCATACGGAGTTTCACAATTTCTTCCTTTTCATTTTTTCCTTTTTCTTTTTTTCTTTGGCAAAGTGCCAGCCGCTCTACGTTTACTTAATTTATTATGAACATGCAATGTATCGTTCTAAAAATTAATTGTTATAGTATACATAAATTATGAAGTTAGATAATAGCCACGAGGTGTACGGGTCGCTTTCGAAATTGAAAGATTAAATATTTTTAAAAAAAACGACGCTTTTCCTTCGTCGTCGACAGTCAATAAAAACTAATGTCAGGAAAGAAATGCCGGTGCACGTTCATTACGAATACGATGCCGCATTTTAAGAATTGAAGAGGAACAAACGGATCGCGCAAGGAATGAATCTGTTCCACGTAATGACTGTCTCGAATACGTATTCTAAACTGATGAAAAACACTTGTGATTACGAAACCTCGTTGCTTCATACAATTATATTTTTATACACGCCAAATATACTTCTAAACTGCCGCCGACGTGATAAATTTGCAGCCAACAAATATTCGGATACAATACATAATCGTTAATGGGTTGTTTGCATAAAAACATACAAAAAAAAAAAAAAAAGAAGAATCAAAAAATTCTTTTCGCGTACGAAAACATCATCACGATTGGAAAATATACAGACCGCACTGTAAATGCGGTCGAAATTCTAGCCGTACAATTGTTCAGGACAAGAGGATCAAACAGCGAACAAACCAACGTGTATAAATTAGCTTCTCATTGTAAACGAACTGAAAGATCCTAACGATAAGTTATTTGAACTATCGTTTATATCGACCCTTTATCAATTGTAACGCCTTCGCCATTAGCGGAGCCTTCGTTTTCTTCACCACGCCGGATGCTAAAAAGAGAAAAAGTAATAATATCGATAAACTCCGCACGCGGTAGAGACGCCGATATTTTTTTAAATATTTCTTTACAGTAAATTAATCTCATGGCGACAGATATTATCGAGCAGATTTTTAATAAAAAGAGGTACATCCTTCGTGTAATCAATATCAAGCGCCTTCAGAGTCCTTATACAGGTTAGAGCATATCTCTCGTGCCCATTGTGCTCGGTAGCTGTCGGACCCACGAAGCTGATCCTCTTTTTACCTAATATCTCAAATTTTACAATGCGGATACTTACACGACGTTTTCGATCGTGGCATCGGCGGCGGCGGAACAGATATATTCGTGGCAGAGTTACTTCCGCCGCCAGTAATAAGTTTTTTCTTCAAATCCGACGTGGAACTCGGCGTCGCCGTCGCCGTTCCGTACTTGGCTTGTTTTCTCAGCACGTGTCGCGGAGGCTTCACGACGTTATCGACATAGGCGAGTTTGGCAGATCTCACAGGAAGCGATTTATCTATCGATTGCTTTATATTTGCCGTGAGGGCCTTTAGCTTTGCTTCTCTTTCGTCCAAGCAGCGCTGGTAGAACGATTATAGCGTTAGAAAATCATACGAAACGTTTTCGAAATAATACCGTGTTACTGTCTCCCAGTACCATATACATCTCGCGCCAGGTTTCCATTTCTTCTCGCTGTTTACATCGAAACTCACGAGTACAATGAAACTGCCACAATGGATCCGTATCCTCGATCAAATAGGGATTGTGATGTTCCAGCATGAATAGTTGATCGGCAGTAGCCCGCTCTAGGACTGGTTTAATAATATCGTAGGGCACGCCGCCAGTAAATTCCAGTGCTTAAAGACGAAGAAACAAATGTAAGTATACACGTTTAAAAATGGATAATCTTGTTAATTCGTTATATAACGAAGATCGATATTCACCTTCAATGTTTTCTATCAAAATTCTAATACACATTTCGTAGAGCGACGGTACGTTTGTATACGTTGACTTGTTTCCGGAATAAACTTTTGTTCTAAAAATGAAATGTGGTTGAGAACGAAGAAAGTACTTGTGACTATTTTTTTTTAACTTACCTCTGATTCTTAGCGTATATCACTTCGCTGAGTGCTCTGTCCTCCTCTTGTTTCCGATGAACCGGATTCACGTAGGGCAGTGGCTTATAGTTCGGGTTAATTTCAGGTAAGGTAGAAGCTAAATCCACGCTTAGCGGTTCCAGCTTTACATTCGGTGCTAGTAACGAGGGTTGCTGTAATTTAAAGTAGGCGCGTGCTTCATTTCATTTGCTTACACGTTTAATTATAACATATTAGTGGTGAATTAAATTTCGAAAATGTTTACATGTGGATCAACGACGCAAGGAGCCTCAGTCTTGATGTTCACAGAAGGCGTGGTGGCTACTGAGGATGATGTGCTTGGTTCGGTTTTAATGACTTTTGTTGGTGACAAGTTTGGGGAGTTATTGTTACGTTTTCGCGATGGCAGAGGCATCGTACACATTCCCAAAGCCTCTGCAAAACTCGCACCTGTCCGAGAAAATAGTTGTTTTATGAGAAGATCCGATATATATATATATGTGTAGAATATGAAAATCGAATAAGCTATTCTACTGCTGCGATACTCACCAGAATTGCAGTCTATGCCTTCGTCTCCATTAATTTCCTGTTTCACCTTTTTTTTCTCCTTCGGTTCCTTGAAGTTGATCTTGACATCTTTTGAATCCTTTCCGTGCTTCGACTCCTTCTTAGCTTTATGCTTTTCTTTATGCTTGTCTTCCTTGTCTTTCTCCTTATCTTTAATTTTATCCTTACTGCTAGAGGAACTAGGATGATTCTTTGACTTAGAAATTTCCTTGTTGGAACGATAGCTCTCGTCTTTTCGTTTCTCGCTCTTTCTGTGATCCTCGAGTGTATTATTTTTCTTTTTGTCTTTGTCCTCGTCGCGCTTTGCCTTTTCGCTCAGGCTCGAGGATCTTGACTTGCTAGAACTATCCCTGCCCTTTTCCTTGGAGCTCTTTCTTTCACTCTTTTCTTCACTCTTTTCGGCAATTTCTCTATTTTTTATTGGCGGAGATGGAGGCTCCTGTTTGATTTCTGCATTTGGCATTTCCTCCTCTTCGGAATTGGACTCGTCCGATAGAGATGGTAATATATCATTCCCATTATCCTCGACAAGCGACAAAGGAGTCTCGAGGTCTGCTATTTCGGTTTCCGATCCTTTCCTCTTTTTGCTACTTTCCCTTTCACTGGAGGAACTGTCTAATCGTCTTTTTCTGTGAACATCCTCGTCATTTTTCGAAGAAACACTGCTGTTTGATAATTTTACTACGTCCCTTCCTAACTCGTCCGATCTCGATCTATGCTTTTCGTTTTTTGAGTCTCTAGATTTTTTCGATTTTTTTTCACTTCTCGACTCATATTTATGTTCACGTTTTTCTTTATCAGCCTTTGAATGCTTGTGCCTATCATTTCCACTACTGCTATGAGATTTATCCTTGGTTTTCGAACTGTCCATTGACGAATTCTTCGAACTCTCTTTCGATGATTTGTTTCTATCCAATTTATTGGTATGCCTTTGTTTTGTTTCATAACTGCTGTGTCTGCAATGAAAATATTGTTTGTTCTTAAATCATCAAGAAACTAAAAACAAGCACAATAATTCAGTGAAATTAATTACCCCGATTCTTTCGCATCGTCTGCATCTATCTTTGGAGAGCCTGAATTTTCATCATTATCTTCTGGGGGATCTAGGGCACATCCCTCATCTTCATAATCACCATCACTTGATTCTTCATCTGCTACCATTGTTTTCCATTTAGCTACTAAAGCCTTGGCTGCTTCTCCCACATCCCCATCATACTTTCGCAATGCATTCACTGTACGTCCCACACCAGTCTCTTGTAGATGTTGAACCGTTACAGGCAACGAATACAGCTTTGAGATGCAGTGCATCATCTGCCAATATCAGTCAAGACAATATGTAAAATAAATTGCAGATTGGACAAAATATAAAATCTTTATCGAATGCTATTATAAATACTACACTTTGGGATATAATACCAAAAATATATCAATTACTAGTAGTTTATACTCCGTAATAATTAAAATAACATGCTTAAATATACATATTTTTATTGGATTAAAATTATAGTCGAACCAAAAGCTTGAAATAAAAAACATTCAACCTTGTATACTAATTAATAAATATCATAAACATCTAGAAAATGATTAATGGACCACAGCATCAAATATTCATATCGTAACAGATGGCCAACAATACAATTGTAGGAAAATAGTTCTCTCTAAAAAAGTTACAAATTATATCAAGAAATAAAAGTATGTTTCTCTTGAATGGCACAGCTATTAAATATTAATATAGAGCTACAATCAGTGACACTGACAAGTTACATCATTTAGTCACTAAAGCAAGCCATAGGTTATGTCCATCCAGCATTTGTGAGCGGATTTTTCTCTGTCAAAATTATACCAGTTTGGTACATTAATACTTTGAAAAATTGTCTAAGCATTTACACACCCTTTCTACGTTGTCCGAGCATTTCACGATATTTCGCTGATAATGCTGAATTTTATCCACAACGGACATGTTGCTAATGCCAGCTGTGAGACTACTGAAGTCAACAAGAGAACTAACCCCCTTCAGAGTGGGGACAAACCTTTTGTTAATTAACGAAACTTTTTATAGATTTTCTCAGTCAAACTCTATATAAAATCTACACGTTAACAGTAAATCAGCCGCTCCATTTATTAGGGGTGGCTTGCGCACACCTGCTCGTCTGGAAAGGGAAGTCCTAACTATCGTAGGAGGGATCCGGTTTGACCGGTAAATTTTCCCAGCTTGGTTATCGAGGTTCTATAGCAAGGAGGAAGATTTTTGCAAAATATTAAAATGCCTTCTCATCAGCGGCACCTTTCTAATTTTTTAAGTAAGGCCGCCTATGGTTAACGCATTTCACTATATTACTACTGTAAATATAGAATATTACTTCAATTAATAATGGCAAATAAAAAAATTAACGAGTATTAATCGCAAGAGCACGTGCTACGAGTGCCAAATACTTATGGACATTTTTATTATTCCCAAAGCTTATGTGTTAAGTAAACAATCATTTTGTCTACCTTAAATCATTTTATCTGGAGTGTACGTCAATGCAGAGTGTAATACAGTGTCAATTATGTCAAGGTACATATCATGTACTTATTCAATTGAAATAAACATTTTTTGTAAATACCAACCAACCCAAATTTCAATGGATTCAGAAATTCTTATAAAACGATAGATATTATAATTTATAATTATTTATCATTCCAGCACTTATTGTTAATAAAATATAAAGAGTACAGCAGTACATTTTGTGTTGCATGGCATGACTGATCCTTTGAATGCAATATTTATATGAACAATTGAGTCACTATGTTTCATCAATAGCTTTTTAAACAATTGGTAACTTTTTAACACAACATAGAATATAGGTTTATTTTATGATTAATTGACTATGTTAATGAGTTGCATTCTAGAGATCTGCGTATTAAAGCATATAGAAATAGCATTATTTAGGAAATGTAAAAGTTTTAAAACTTTCATTTTTCAGGTAATCTGAGGAATAAATTCGTAAAACAAAGAAGAAAATACCCGTGAAATCGCAAATATGGCTACACAGACAAAAGACAATAGATGGATTATATTTAAGCGCACTCTTAGATCAAACTAGATTAATGGCAAAGTATAGATGATTTGAAAAAATGAATATAAATTACGAATGGTCTAATAAGTAATATCATAAAAAAGTAACGAAGACGTCACAGGAAATTATTCAAATACAATTATCCAGATCGTATAACAGGTAGACATCTAGAGACTTAAGTATTTGGCATTATTGTATGATTTCAATACTTTTTATATGTCCAATTAATTATTATAATTATTATACGTAAAGATTATTCGAACACATGAATAATTATAAAAAACGTCAGATTCGACGGTATTGAATTCTAGTTATTTTATGTTTACTTTCCAGTATCGTTCCTCCATGTCAATTCGTTCCGATTCGTCAATTCCGCCGTAATCACCAATTCCATTGGTCCGCAGTTTAAAAAGTCCTACGTTCCAACTAGGGATTTTCTTGGCCCGCCGTTGGTAGCTCAGTAACGTGGCCTATTTATAAAGGAGCTAGTGCACCGACGTACGGAGAACGCAGGCTGCCTTCGATCGGGGTTGGTGCACAGTGTCGTAGTTGGGCGAACGAAAAAAACAGACAGGCTCGAGCACGTTGAATTCCGGGAGTTAGATTGTCGGTTTGGTTTCGTGATATTAATTGGTGCAAAATGTTTCATCTGAAAACTTTGGCCAAGTCGTCGGCTGCTCTGAAGCAAGGTGCGGACGTCCAGGGTGCCCTGGCTCGCGCAGTACCAGCCGCAATTCAAGCTCGTGGTTTCGCCGATCATCAAATACCGGACAGGTTGAAGGATGTGCCTACCGCGCCAAATCCAAAATTCTTCGACATGGTTGAGTATTTCTTTCATCGCGCTTGTCAAATCGTCGAGGACAAGCTAGTCGAAGATATTGGAAAAGGATCGAAGCTTAGCGTCGAGGATCGCAAGAAGAAGGTCAAGGGTATCCTCATGCTTATGCAGCCCTGCGATCACATCCTGGAGACGTCCTTTCCGCTTAGACGCGATTCTGGCGACTATGAGATGATCACTGGCTATCGTGCTCAGCATTCCACTCATCGAACACCTTGCAAGGGAGGTCAGTCGCTACGTAGTTACATATTTTTGGAAAATTGCAGAATGTTACTACTCGAAGAACTACGTGTAAAAAACTAAAAAAATTCATAGTCAACGACAAGGAAGAGTCGTATTTAGCAATTTAGCCGTTACTTTCGTAGCGGAATCGAGCGAATTCAAATCTGAAATGGAACAGCGATCGGTTTTTATTTATCGGAAAAGGAAACTCTGCCCAGTTTATTGACTCTCATCCGATATTTAAACGAATGGAAAATTTAAACTACGGCAGTTGTTTTAAATTTTAAGAAGACATTTTTGAATATCGATTTAGAAGATTCGACCAAAAAATGCATGCATGGCTATTTGGGTAGCGACGCTTATTTCTGTAAAATTGAATGCGTTGAAATATAAGATTGCGAGTAAAAAAAAAACGATTGAATGTAGTAAATTTAAACTCCGGTGAATCATCTTACAAAGAGAACGATGCCTTGCGACAGTAAATCGAGAGGAAAAAGTGGAATAAAATACACTCTGAAAAATGGAGTTTCGCTGTATATCATCGTATCAATACCACAGCTACCACAATTCCCCAGAAAATATACTAATTCATAGATTAAGTACGACTATTAACGTTCGCGAATATGTGAATTGCTATTCTCTAATACAATTCGAGGATTAATTCTCAGATTTCAAACTTTTCGTGGCCGAAACTGAAAAACCATTTTTCTCCGTGTAGCTAAAATGATTTCGAACTGTATTTCGGTAATAGTAACTAATCCACGAAAAAGTTCTGAATTTTTCCTATACATATATTATAAAATAATTAAATTTTCGTCTATGCAGAAATTCAAGATGCTTTAGTGTACAATTCTTGAGATGAAAAATTCAAAGAAATGTCAATCTCAACCACACAGAAATAAGATTCAGTGCCTTCATTTTCGTTCCGTGGAATCTAACGATTCTTGTCTCGAATGTCAGGTTATCTAATGTTTTTCACTCACTTATTATTGAACCAAAAATATTGGCATTTTTTAACTGCCGTTTAACTCGTGATTCCCTATTACTATTATTATCATCACCCAGCCACTTTCATAGCAGATGTAAGTGACGAGACATAGCAACGCCACATACTGTATCCCCTCATTCGCGACTGTTCCCGCTATTGGCCGTCGCCGTTGATTGTTAAAATAACGAAGCACGAATTACAGAATGAAATGACAGAACGACGCTGGTCCAAGTGATGCGATCGTCTGAAATGAAACAGTACGGACATACGTATATTACTGTTTCAGCCAGAAAACTGTGCTGCTGCTATCATTTATTAATCAGGCATTGATCGGACTCTATTGAGGGTATAGTTATAGTCTAAACATATTTTTCCGTAGTACGGCCTAATCGGGAAATCCTTTTCAAGAAGCCATATTTCCTCGTTAGAGCTAGGATAATGTTAAATGCGATCATCCTGATCAGATTTTAAAGATATTCATATTAGTGTGTATTAGCGTAGAAGACGCACTGATCGTAGAACGTTTCTACCTACCGTTATAGTATTACGATGCGCTGAATTACCGTCAGATGGCACTGCAGTCAACTGTGTATTTTTTTCCGTGCGTCGACCGTTAGTCGTGCAAGATGAATCATGAAAAGGCAATAAATTTATACACAAGTGCGAAGATACGAAAAACTAAAAAGTGCATTACGCGAAGCAGATGGATAGTAATTAGAAATTTAAGGCCTACGAAACTTTTGAGAAAGTAAAAACCGAAGGTCCCTGTATATCCAGCGATATTTGTGCAATGACCAACCTCTTAAATCATTTGATGCCTAGCTCCGTTGAAGTCAAATAAAGAAATGAATGATTTACTAGAGTCGGAAGAAGTACCAACTGAGAGTGAATATAAGTTTTCGGCGTGCCGTAACAGTGTAAATTCAAAAAGCTATGTGGAAAATGAAAATCTTAGAAACCAGACGAGACGCCAGTCTGCCTGCCGATCGGCGCCCTTTATTCGGACACTAGGGAAATTTTGTCGGGTCCTTCGGGTGCGCCCTATTTATATTTCTACCCGGGTTATCTGTCTCAGAATTTGCATTTGTTTACGTTTGTTTCACGGTTTTTTAAATACAAATCGTGCCAGTGATACCAAATCTCAAGACTCGTGCGAATTGTCGCGGCGATTTCTGCAGCCAATTAAAAAGCTCAAATGGGAAAGCGCGATGGAAGAAAAATGAAAACGGCAAAATTTTCAGCAAATTCCTGCATATTCGTCTACAACTTACGCGCTGCTGTCGCTTCGTCCAAATAGCATACAACTTGCAATCCTGAGTCGTAGAGCAGCAACACGTAGCGAACACGTTTCTGATACGTTACTCGCCGAAGAAGATTGAAAACAGCTACTGTTTCTTCAAACGTTTACGGCGTCGCCAGTCGGCAAAACTTTTTTTTTTCCTGTTTATCGCTTCATTGCCGCGATTACGCGTTGCGTCGACGTGCAAACGCGGACGCAACGCGTTAAAATTTCGTCGATAAACTTGCTTACGGTTGCTGGCTAATTTTTAGACGTTTTATTATCCGAGCCACTGTTAGCTGGACGCTCTGATTCCCAAACCGTTAAAAATAGTGTCGAACACGCAGCTCCGCGTGACGATGAAAAATTGAGGTAAACGAATCATCGCGTTTTTCATATCCCATTGTCAAAGGCTAGACAATTTTCCCATAACGGAACAAGTATTGTTATCGAAAAACTTACATGTGCAATTTACTTCTCATTATTCGTAAGATTCTACAGTATCCAGACACTTAGAAACACCGTATGCTGTATTATTATTTCCATGCGGCAAAACAGCACAGCGCGCTAAAACGAGTACGGGAGATCGAGAATATCACCCTTTAATTTTTGGCCCACAATTCGAAAAATTTACTCACGCATTAATGTTAAACGAAATCTCGAGATCGTAATTTAAAAATTAATCTACTTCGTCAAGCTGACTACTGTAGGGCTCAATTATAACGCGCGCGACCCTGCCCTTCTTTTACTGGTCGACACAAATTTCTGTGCTTCGCTTCTTCTGGCCTGAAAATTACTATGTATTCTTCTCGACAGTTCTGTTCGGCATTCCTCGTGCTTTTTTTTTTACGGCTTCGTAAGTCTTCGGGGACGTCGCCTCAATCCGGAAGCGGCGAGACAACTATTTTTTAATATATAAATACAAAAGAATTTTTAAATCTTTCTATACTTCGTTCGCGTAAACATTGCCTGATACCTGTGTAAGAATTCAAGCCTTCCTTTTGTACGCAGTCAGGCTTTATTTTACAATTTTACGTTTATTCTCGTTTTTTTTCTTTTTTCCATGGTGGCATCACTTATTAGTATACATGCTAATGTTTCTATTACGTCACTTATGGAGACTGTCACACGATTCTCTAATGTACGCTGATTAAGCATCCCGCGTTATCATTGGTTGTCGCCCAAAACACATGATACAGAAAACACGGAATGACACACGACTTGTACATCTTGACTATGCGTGGAGTCTTTTGCTCTTGAAACACAAAAAAAAATATAATTATTTATACCTTTAAAATACATTCAATTCGACCTGTTTTCAGGTCGATTTGAATCGTACGTTAAAATGAAATACTTGCTCGAATTACGTTATTCGTTTAATCGCTCTCATGAAAATGACGCAATAGTTGAAAATTTACAAAATTCAGGACCATCCTCCTCCTCGTTAATCGTAAACGAAATATCTCTTATTATCCAAGACACGATAAATAATTACTACGCTCATAATCGTCACAGTAGTAATAAAGACGCAGCCAAGAGCATATTTAGAAATTGGGCGTGAACGTAGCTGATATTCAGTATACCGGGTGATTATTTTTTTATAATTGCCTCAGGCCGATATCTCGAAAACTAAGCAAAATACGAAAAATACATTTCGTATGAAACTCACTTGATTTCGAGGGGGAAAGAAGATGGCGTAGTCAGATTTATCGTAGGTGGAGGCGCCAAGGTCAGGAGAAGGTCAAATTGAATTTCTTTTACACAGAACGGTGCACTTTTTTTCCGCAAAACCCGAAAGAGCATCCAATTTTACATAAAAAAAAAAAAAAAAAAACATCAGAGGTACTTACGGCCTACAAACAAACGGTAATGAGATAAGAGCTGGGCAAGTTAGATAAAAGAGGAGCATCGGTCGGGGTGCCGGTATTGGAGCAACGCGCGCGTTTCGACGTACTTGAACCCAATTCTTAATTCGTAGTACCCGACCAGAAAGGATCAGAACTGTTAAAACTATTCCTTTACTTTGAGTTGTCAAATTCGAGTCAAGATTATCAACTTTTTGTAGAGCAAGGTAGCATACTTTTTCTTTCGGGGTTCATTCGAAATCTGAGGATTACGTTGGTTCGTTCCCGATTAATTTTTATAGCAAACATTTTGCATAATTTTCACGATCATTACCCTCTTATCGTTAAAATTTAGGCGGTTCCTTCGTTTGCATCGATGCGTAATCGCAATCGTCGAAATGTTTACAATGCACCTTTTGGTCGGGTGCTACGAATTTAGAATTGGGTTCAAGTACGTCGAAACGCGCGCGTTGCTCCAATACCGGCACCCCGACCGATGCTCCTCTTTTATCTAACTTGCCCAGCTCTTATCTCATTACCGTTTGTTTGTAGGCCATAAGTACCTCTAATGTTTTTTTTTTTTAATGTAAAATTGGACGCTCTTTCGGGTTTTGCGAAAAAAAAGTGCACCGTTCTGTGTAAAAGAAATTCAAGTTGACCTTCGTCTGACCTTGGCGGCTTCACCTACGATAAATCTGACTACGCCATCTTCTTTGCCCCTCGAAAATCAAGTAACTTTCATACGAAATGTATTTTTCGTATTTAGCTTAGTTCTCGAGATATCGGCCCGAGGCAATTGAAAGAAAAAATCACTCTGCGTAACCTTGACTATCGAAAATTACTAGATTACAACCACGTGCCGGTCGATCTCGATGATCTCGATAAACAAATCAATGAACAATGCTTCGTTCGAATGCGAGATAAGACGAAGCGAGATCAATCATCTTCATCATTTCTCATTGCAATAAACTCATCATCGACTCACATGAGCTGTTCAATGATAATTGCCTGCGAATGCCTGATGAAAAAAAAAAAAACTTGTGACAATATCGTTCCAGTCCGCCATTTTGATTTATTATTCGAAACGCTAAGGTACACAAGAATGAATGACAGATTCAAAATGGCCGAATTCTCAGCTGACTTTGCCGCTACTTAATCTAGAACACATGGCACAAGGTATGGACCGAGTGCTCACAGGTATCCGATTGGTCTCCTTATTATAAATAGATAGGGGCTCGTCCGCGGGCGATTCTCTTTTTTTAGTCCCGTAAACAGGTCCCCGTACAAACTCGTGACACTGTGTTGCGCATCCTTCTTATGTGTCTTATGATGTAACGCGACTTGCCAGCTGTTTGCCAATTTACACTATCATCTCAGTGATACCAGCGATTTCTTTAGTTGGCAGATAATAGCATACGAATCGATTGCTCGAGTCTGGTTTTTCGAGCTTTGCGTTTGCAGTTTTTTTTTTGCTGCGTTGCCTCTTTTCTTTGCACTTGGGTATATAAGGGATATTAGATAATGGTTACAGATATAATTAACTATCGAGGAGTCACGATACCGAGCAGTCTACTCGGTTCGTCAAACTTGCCAACTATTTCATAGTATCTACGATTTATCTATTAATAGTGTCTGTCTAATATTTAAGAATAGAATACAGCCGTGAGTTTTAAAGAGTATATCGTTTTACGAGATAACGTAATAATTAATAAAAGATAATCTCGTATAAGCTAATGCTGATAGGGAGTAACAGCGATAGAAAAATAGAGATCAATTTGTTTTTTTTTTTTCTATATTCGAGTACTTTATTTATTCCGGCTGTTAATCGCCATTGGTTTAATTAAAATTATCAATCATAGACATTAGATATTGTCGCAGTCCGATTAGACTCTTTAAGCGCGAACTAAATGCCAGATTGAGTATAATTTATGTCTTAAGATCGTTTTATGTCCAGTGACACTTGTCGAGCCAATGATAACTTTGCGGGGTAGCCCTATCGTTCGTTAAAATGACGAGACTTATTAATTTATGAAGTAGCTCGTGAAATTTTGTGGCGGCCGATAAATTTATTTTATAATTATTCAAAGATGAGACATCGACAATCAGCGTGTCAGAATACAGAGTTCAAAACTTTTCGGATCAAAATGTTAGATTTTAAATATCAAATCTCAGGTCATACTTCTG
>JARQSU010000661.1:243096-264125 GCA_030142265.1 Calameuta filiformis | reverse complement strand
GTCAATATGGTTGGCCTATGGTAATATACAGCGTTAGCTACTTCATTCAAACGTTTTACCGTTTATAAAATCTGTTTGCCATTAATTTTTTATTCTTAATGTGCATAAGAATTACCTAAAAAAATAAAGGTAATTATTTATTAAAATTTTGAATAATTTCTAACTCTTTTCGTTGTTTCTTTTTTTTTTGCATCAGGCATTCGTTTTTCAATGGATGTTTGCCGGGACGAGGTAAAAGCCCTGTCTGCTCTGATGACGTTCAAATGTGCCTGCGTGGACGTACCGTTTGGTGGTGCCAAGGCTGGCATCAAGATCAACCCCAAGGCTTACTCCGAGCACGAGCTTGAAAAGATCACCAGAAGATTCACCTTGGAGTTGGCCAAGAAGGGATTCATTGGTAGAAGAAACAATATGAAACTTTTGCTTATATCTTTTACGAATAAATTCTACATTGTATTATTATTGACAGGACCTGGCGTCGATGTACCTGCACCTGATATGGGCACTGGAGAACGTGAAATGTCCTGGATTGCTGACACCTACGCCAAGACGATTGGACACTTGGACATCAATTCCCACGCTTGCGTCACTGGGAAACCAATCAATCAGGGTGGCATTCATGGAAGAATCTCTGCGACTGGACGTGGCGTCTTCCACGGTCTTGAGAATTTCATTAACGAGGCTAATTATATGAGTATGATTGGTAAGTATAATGGCAGTCGATGAAAATATATTTAATTTGCTTTGTTTAAATACTTTACTGTGACTTATTAGGTACTACACCTGGATGGGGAGGCAAGACATTCATTGTCCAAGGCTTTGGTAACGTGGGTCTTCATTCTATGCGGTACTTGCATCGTGCTGGAGCAGTCTGCATTGGAGTAATCGAACACGACGGTTCCATCTTCAATCCTGAGGGCATTGACCCCAAGGTAGGCATCGATGGAGTGACCTTCGAGCAGTGAAAATTGTTTTAAATATTTTAGTAGCCTTTCGCACTGAGGAACTGAGTACCGAGGAACACTTATGCAGAACTATGTCTTCATAAAATTTGTTTTTTATTTGTTACAGCAACTGGAAGATTATCGTATCGAAACTGGTAGCATTGTTGGCTTCCCTGGCGCGAAACCTTACGAAGGCGAGAACCTTATGTACGAACCCTGCGACATCTTCATTCCCGCTGCAATTGAAAAAGTTATTACAAAGGATAACGCTGGACGTATCCAAGCTAAGATCATCGCCGAAGCTGCTAACGGACCCACCACGCCCGCTGCCGACCAAATTCTCATCGAAAGAAACATCCTTGTTATTCCGGACTTGTATATTAACGCCGGTGGTGTAACCGTATCATTCTTCGAATGGCTGAAGAACCTGAATCACGTATCTTACGGTCGACTCACCTTCAAGTACGAACGAGAATCCAACTATCATCTCCTCGGTAAGTCCTTCATCGTTCGCTTATATTCCGTAGATAGCGACGTAGTCCTTTTTCTCTTTCACTCCTTGCCAAAGCCTCTCAATATTTTCCTCATTCTTCTTATCGCAGAATCCGTGCAGCAGTCGCTCGAACGAGGTTTGGACCTGTTACTGACCAATCTAGATCCCGACTAATCCAACATTGTTAAGCGATAATTTTAATCTTTCACTGTGCTTTGTTAATCTGTTAACAGAATCGGTCCAGGAGTCTCTCGAACGCAGGTTCGGACGCGTTGGCGGTCGCATCCCCGTAACACCCTCCGAAGCCTTCCAGAAACGTATTTCCGGTGCTTCCGAAAAGGACATCGTCCATTCCGGTCTGGACTACACCATGGAGCGATCTGCCAGGGTCAGTAAACTTTATCGACTGTAGGCTTATCACAAGTTTCTTTTTTATCGAGAGAATCAAGGTATTTAAATCTCGTATTTCCTCTCTCAGGCCATTATGAAGACTGCGATGAAGTTCAATCTGGGTCTGGACCTGAGGACAGCCGCTTACGCGAACTCTATTGAGAAAATCTTCACCACTTACTCCGAGGCTGGTCTCGCTTTCTAAGAACACTAGTCATACGATAAAACGACAAATTAATATACTGGAAAATCAATGAGCTCGCGAAGCCACGTCGATGATCAACGACGTGGCTATTCAGTATTTCGATAATCTTTCTACGTCGGCAATTTTCACTGCTGCCGACAAAAACTCCTCTGCGGAGCAGTTAAGAAATTACCAAAACCTCTCGGATCGTTGACATCTGTTCTCCTTACCCTTACACTTCCTTTGTCTTCTCCGGGGGAAGATGCTCACGAGATATTCGCGAAATACGCCTAATGCACGAGATCGTAGTTAACGTCGGTAACAGTACGATCGTATCGTTTTCTCTAAAACCAATCGTGTGGGAGGGACGTTGAATATTTATATATTTCACTTTTTATCGAGAAATCATTGCTTTTAATGAAAAGGATCATGGAATCGTTTACGTAACACGGGTTTGTTATTCATTTTAATTAATTTATATTCATTTGGCCTCGAGCACACTGTGCTTCTTCTATTTGGAGAAAAGGTATCCGACGTTATTTATTGGTGGGGACTCATTTTTACTGATCCGTCAAGCGCTACGCGTTATTGCAAAGCGTAATATTGTTACCTGGCCGCAAACTTATGTTAATAAATGTAAACTGAAAAACTTTGAAGAATTTTTTTTACCTCGCATCATCCTATAAGCACTGTTGAAATAAAATCAGCCGAACTGCATTTCTTGAAACAAGGAAGAATCTCAAATGCCAATTGCATCGCTGACATTTTTGTCAATTCAATCGCTACGTTTTTTTCTCTTGTCACGCATACACGATGCAGACCCTCTACAAATTACGAACTCCCAATATTTTACGTAATTTAACTACCTCATGTTTAGGTTCTAGTCATAAAATGCCTAAACATCTGGTAGGAATTGAGAAACTCGATAATCCGGATTTCTTTGAAATGGTCGAGTATCATTATCATCGCGCGGTTATGATACTGGAAAAGACTTTTTTGAAAGATTTACAAAAGTATCACGACTTGTCCGAGGAAGGTCGAACGCGACGAGTCAAGGCGATTATCAAGGTCATGTCTGTTTGTCAGAACACGATTGAGGTTACGTTTCCTATCAGGAGGGACAATGGAGAATATGAAATAATAACCGGATACAGAGCGCATCACAATACGCACAGGTATCGATGTTGATGGATACATTTATAAGATCAATTATTCTCATTGGACGATCAACCAGGTTGCCTTGCAAAGGTGGCGTCAGATTCGGTCCCGACGTTACTAGAGACGAAGTTCGTGCACTGGCGTCACTTATGACCTTTAAATGTGCTTGCTGCAACATTCCTTTTGGCGGAGCCAAAGCTGGCGTTGTCATAGATCCTAAGAAATATTCCGCTCAGGAATTACAAAAGATTACCAGACGATTTACGCTGGAACTTGTCAAAAAGAATATGATCGGTCCAGCGATCGATGTTCCGGCTCCTGATGTCAATACTGGTCCCAGGGAAATGTCCTGGATGGCCGATACCTACGCGAAGACTCTAGGTAGAGCGGAAGCGTCATTTAAAAAAAAGTAACTGATTAATTCAAATAAAGATTTTAGGTTTGAACGATATAAATTCCCATGCCGTGGTCACTGGTAAACCAATAAATCAGGGCGGAGTTCAAGGCAGAACTGAGGCTACCGGTCGCGGAATTTATCACGCCGTTGATAATTTTCTTTCCGAAGAAAAATGGATGTCGCATATTGGCCTTAGCACCGGATTTCCAAATAAGACTTTTATCGTTCAGGTATGCGCGAAACCCGTCGAGTCAATAAGTGCGCAAGAAAGTCCTGGGAAGAAATAATTTTTTTTTTCCCTGAATCAGGGATTTGGCAACGTTGGTCGTTTCGCTACGCTATACTTTACCAAAGCCGGAGCCAAGTGCATAGGAGTGCTAGAACGCGACGTCTCTTTGTACAATGAGAAGGGCATAAATCCCGAAGTATGAAACTCAAAAAAAAAAAAAATCGTCATACAGCAAAGCATAAAGTGCCCTCGTAATCGTTTAGGCGCTGATAAAGCACATCAACAAGAACAAAACTGTGAAAGGGTTCGACGGTGCCGAAGAATACAAGGGCGAGAATTTGATGTACGAGAAGTGTGACATTTTCGTGCCAGCTGCGGCGGAGAAGTTGGTCAGAGGAAAGGACGCTAAGAAAATTCAAGCCAAAGTGACCGCAATATGTCTAACTACGGAGAAGAAAGTTATTTTCATGAAAATAAATACGCGTCTGTCTCCCTTAGATCATAGCCGAGGGTGCAAACGGGCCCTGCACACCGGAAGCCGATAAGATTTTTCTCGAAAGAAACGTACTGGTCATTCCCGATTTGTACATGAGTGGCGGCGGTGTGACAGTATCGTATTTCGAATGGATCAAAAATATAAGTCACGTTTCCTTCGGCAGACTTCACTTCAAATACGAAAAAGAATCCAACTATCATCTGCTGGGTATAGAGAATGTTTTTATTTGTTTTAGTAAAGAATCCTCATATATTCAATTTTCCTTAGATTCCGTCGAACAATCGCTAAAGGGCAAAATCGACGGCGTTAAAATAAAGCCTACCGAGGCCTTCGAGAGAAGAATATCAGCGGCGACAGAAAGAGACATAGTCAACAGCAGCTTGGACAGTTCCATGGAAACCGCAGCCTGCGTAATACCTTAGCACTAGTCACAGTCGAAAATCTAGCACCGCCGCGAGCCTATACAGTCTGTATCCTTCTGTTCTTTGGGTTTGCCGACTGAAGTTTCAGACAGTTTCAACCTGTGATATATCCTGCAGGCAGAATTTTGAGGTTAATACTGGGTTCAAAGAGACCGCGTAAAGACAGGCCTGATTATTCTGATGAAATAAAATCGATTTCCTGAGACTCTTATAAACACAGATTAACGTTAACTCGGAGATCCTCCTGAGATCACTGGTCAGACTCTTCAGGCTGAAAATGGGTCCTAACGGCTCGTTCAGACCAAAGATTACGGGCAGCGACCAACAGGCAAGACGTTTTGGGTCTGATTTACGACCTCAATAGCTCGACGCTATTTGCTCATTGGTCTCCTCGTTCTTCCGCTCTTCGCTATCCGCTGCCTTTGGTTTTAATATACGTCGCTATCAGATAATTTTAATATCTGCCTGAACGTCCTTGCGTGGAATAAATAAATTGAAACCGGTGCTAACTTTTCGACTACGAGAACCAATATGTATTGTTGGACTCGCATTGACTCTTTTATGTTTCAGAGGATTATGGAAACGGCTCATAAATATGATCTCTGCCTGGACATAAGACTAGCGGCGTATTGCTATGCCGTGGAAAAGATATTTCGAACGTACGAGGAGGCAGGACTGGCATTTTGAATTTAAAATAATAATATTGAAATCTGGAACGTACTTCGACAAGATCATCCTAAAAATATCTAGATCCCTTACGTGAACGATGCATAAAATTTAAAAAAAAAAAAGGATTATGCGAGCTTCCCATATTATTATTCGCATTGGAGATGAACGTTGCATATAATTTCTTGAAAATTAATAATCAAACTGCAGAAAGATGTTGCTTGTCTTATTGGATTTTTAAGTTAAAATTTCATATTTATATCCCATAGATCATTTCTATACTAAGGATCCGTCAGGCCTTAGCAGACAGAACGTAACACAGTGGATCTGTACGTATGCATGGAATCTGTTAAGAGCCGTTGATTTTTTTTTATTTTCAGTATAATCAGTGAAGATGTCATCTGCCTGATCTTGGTAATTATTTTCCATATTTTCGTTCCCGCATATTTCTACTCGGTGTCCGCGAAGTAGAAGATCTTACGATTGTTAAGAGGTTGCGTAGGTCTGTTATTATGGTCGTCCTGGTTACTCAGTTGAATGGTTCTGAACAATTCAATCTACAATTCCAAAAAAAAAAAAGATTTAGAAGATAAATCCTAATGAATTATTAACCCTGGAACTGTATGCACGTACCTGTTTACGAGTCAAACTCAATGGCTCCGAGGATAATATCCAAAGTACCGACTCCTGACACGGCGGAGTTGTCAGTGATCCCAGATAGGCGGTGTACTTGTCGTGAAATTCCAAGTGAAATCTTTCTAGAGGAAAGGGCTTGATATTTACCTGACTTCCACTTTTCGTTATTGACTTCAGACCTTCCCGAATGGAATCCAAGGCATAATTTGATTCTTCGTTTAGCTGCAATCCAACGTGTATATATTTCCGTTATGTAAAGTCTATATATCTTCGACTGGCCACTTGTATGTCATAAGGTGTAGACAACAATTACGTAAAAGTCATAATAGCAAGAAATGTCTTTATAAGCAATCGGTGAGTAATCTTGAAATGGATGTTTCTTTATCATAGAAATAAAAAGTGCATCTGGATCCATTACCTCGTAGAAAAATGCAACCACCAGGAGGCCGTCCAAGTGTTCCCGCGCTTCTTCGAAAGACTCGTAACGATTGTTGTGATGCACTACGTGCATCTCGATGGGAAAACTGAAATAATTATCTTGTCACGGCAAACAATTATTGTTAGTTATTCACTCAATTCGATTACTCTTACCTATAGTTATTGACCGTGTGCTCGCTTCCAAATTTGTCGTTCTGTGCCCAATGAAAGTGCATGCTGTCAAAAACGTAAACGGAAT
Source organism: Calameuta filiformis (assembly GCA_030142265.1). Classification (NCBI taxonomy): domain Eukaryota; kingdom Metazoa; phylum Arthropoda; class Insecta; order Hymenoptera; family Cephidae; genus Calameuta; species Calameuta filiformis. The sequence goes on along the minus strand of JARQSU010000661.1, from coordinate 257,434 downwards.
CCCCAGCTGCGCCTCCGGTGATGTACGGTGGATCGCGTTCCCATTGAACCTTGACCTCCACTGTCAAACAATCATTCTAAGCGTTTGCTAATTAACGGGAAACGCAAGTGTCGCCGTAACGTTACTCAGCTCGGGAATAAAATGCATTTTTCTTAAAAAATCGAAAACAACGAGACCCTCAGGACGATTGCATTCTGCGCAATTCACTGAGATTGACGGCAAAAGAGAAGAATGGAATAATCGTTCGATGCTCGTCCATGTGAATCGTACGCAAGGCCACGTGTTACTCGATCGGTATTTTCTTGTTTATGCATCTGTCAAAAGACATTTTATTCGCGATCGACTATGGAAAAACTTACCTGAATGGCCATTGTTTTCGAGAGACATACTTAACGGCTGCTCCCTGTATCTTTTCCAAGTCAACGGATTTGCCGTTTCTATGAGCGCCATGTTATTGCTAACGATGTTCACGGGAGATTGTCTCTGGCCGTTGCAATGCGAATTATAGACTTTCCATTCTTCAGGGTTTTTGTAAGAAAACATGGGCGGCTTGTCGACATGAGTTTTGTGATCTCCGGATTCCTCACTGGGAATGGCTGCACCTGTCACTCGACGATATCAAATTTGATATACTATTGTATACGAGCAATTTGGATTTTTAAAAAGTATTTTCAAAGTCACTGCTTATACCGACGATCAGTAATAAATGTCTGACTTACCCCGCAGACTCGGTGCGAAATGGAGAAAGATTATTAAATAGAAATTTAAGAGCTTCGACATGATGACTTTTTTTTTTACTGGCTGAAATTAATAAATCACTTGAAAAATTGCGAGTCTTCGATTACGCGCGTCTCATAATTTTTGAATTTATCCAACAAATTTCTTAATTATCGATCTTTGCGTACAGATATTTAGTTAAATATTTTTGGCACTCGAAGTATCGAAGTGGAGTGTGAAGTTCGCAATAACCGAGAACGATAAACGACTATTCCAGTTCTACCGATTGGTTCACAATTATTTAGAATGCGAAGTACATCCTATTTTCGTGAAACTTTTACAAATGAAAGTATGACGAATTTTGAAAATTACTTTAATGGTCGATCGATGAGGAGTCTGTGTATAATTTAAGGTAGTCCGAGCGGTACAATCCCGTTACGTGAGAGTGAAAATGAAAAAAAGTTTTAAACAAATGTAAAGCATCAAATTGAAATTCAAAAAGCTCTATTTGAGAAACAGCAAAGTTCCTGTAACGTAAAAAGAAATAACAGTTTCAAAATTATTAACAGTAGCAGTAGGTACATAGCTTTCTAAACGTCAATTTCGTTCTGTACATTTAAAAAAATTTTTATTCATTTTCACTCTCGCGCGATGGGACTGTACCGCCCGGACTATCTTAACAAAAGCTAATGCCGCAAAGCAACCCTGACAGTTCAATTATAAAATGAATTAATATTGAAATCTGAGAACGGACATGTATAAAAAATTGTTCAAAAACAATTATAACGCTGTACTTACTCGTTATGAAAATAAAATTTATTAAGAATTGACTATACAAAATGTCGGACAAATAATGACAGCAACTGCATTCAACCAGAAAGATAACTAAATGTGCAGTGGCTGGTCGGACAGTTCGGACTTTCAATATATACGAGAACCTACAAACACGTGTTCTATATACCTATAGGTATATAAATTATGTAAATTTATATATCTAAACTCCCATTCTTCTGGCGAGTGCTCTTATCGATAAGGTGATTCAAGCATCATAAACAATGTAGTAAGAAACGTTAGTACGTGATACGTGAAACGGTCAGAAAAATTGAAGATTTAAAGTTGAAAGGTGAATTAGTGAAGATATAAGAAAAATGTTTATTCAGTCATAAAATTTTCTTAACTTTACTCAAATTTGTACATCATTTTATTTGCGAGCGATTATTTCTTCCCTTTCTAATATTTCAAATAGTGAACCGTTAGGGTTATACGAATCTTCCATGCTGTATAGCATAGAAAGTGTATATGGTTGTAACGTAGCGATGCATCAAATAAAAACTTGTTTGCGAAATATTTTCACTTGATAATACACCTTTTTGACAACTGCACAGTATCAAGGAGTAATTTTTCTCAAGAATCATACTCTTTCGAAAACGTTAATTATAAAGGAGATACTGGACCAAAAATTGTAATCCTTCATTTTCCTGCAATTTTCTCTGAAAGTGACCATGAGAAAAGATTTACACACTTCAGTTACGTATCATCAGTATCGCGTGACGTTTGACAGGATTTTTTCCTTGCATTAAACTATATTAAACGCGGCTCAGTAGACATCATCTTTCTTCGCAATCGTCCCGAGCAAAGAAGATCGTCATAAGGTTTTACTGTATTATCATACGTTAAATTTAATTATCTCTTTCAAAAGTAGCGGTAGCAATAGTATTTCGAATAGTTCGAAAAAGGCCTTGTTACATTTCATTTGAAGTTGTGCACGGGTGGGTTACTTTTATTGTACGCATTTATACAGTGAAGCACTCGAACGAAGCGACTAATTTCTGACGAAACAGTTGAAAGGTCACGTTTCAACTCCACCGAAGATAACGTGTATTAATTTTTCAGCTCATTACACTTTTAATACGAGAGCACATTGTTTAGACTGTATTTACTATTTTTATATAGTTTGTTGAACTTATTTTATGTTTGTTATTTTTTGGTTCGCGTAGGATTGATCCAAATGCAATTAATTTCTTTATTTCATATGATAAAGTTCAGTGCCGTTTCATGAGGATATGGTAACGTGCCGATTGTTCAAAGCCTACAGTGTATACCCGAGGAGACGGGAACTTTTATAATATTTTTAATTCTTTGAGATCGTCGTCTTAAGAATATCGCATTACAATAAGTTCTAGAAATTATTGCGTTAGTACAATATATTAAAACGTATCTATCATATGGCTCGTTGGTCTAGGGGTATGATTCTCGCTTCGGGTGCGAGAGGTCCCGGGTTCAAATCCCGGACGAGCCCAAGGCATTTTTTTTTTTTTCAAAATGAAATCGATAAAGACCGCAATCGCACTCTTGACTCTTGGACGAATTTCCCCTGGAAATAACTACATTTAAGCATATTAGTACAAGGTAAAATAACGACAATACAATTATAAAATCAGATTCTCTCTGATCCGAATTTTTAGCACATTACGCAGAAGAGTTTCTTAAAATATTTTTGCCAGTGGTAAAAAAATTATCATAACTGTCACAACAGGCGTATTCTTTTACATAGCGGATGTACTGTAACAAATGATAACACTTAATTCATTAAAATCTACCAATTATTGTCACACGAGCTTCTTACTGCTGTTACATCAAAAGAATACACTCAACGGGACGTTAAAAAATAAAACACGAAGAAGTCACCAATTTAAAGTTTCGAACGACCAAGCATTACGGCACACACATTAAAATTACCTTATTTACCTTATTTATTCACCATACTTCATAAAAATATAACACATGCTACGAGGAATAACTTTCAATCATATAAAAGCATTGAATAGATTCATGCCCGTTAAAAAATATTCCATACAACCTTCACCAATGACATCGAAGTGCTAAGACTGCATCTAGGACTGCAGTCAGTCTGTGCGGAGCTGTGGATGCGAATTGACATCGGTAATTTGAACATTGACATCCTTTTTTTGTCTTACATCAACATTTAGGTTCGCTTCCATAAACACAGTTTGTAGTTTAAACTCGACTGATCATCAAAATGCAAGTGACTGATTGGTTAATCGCCAAGTTAAACCGAGTTTAAACGGCAAATCGTGTTTGTGAATACTAGCCGTAGTGTCCAAAACTTCACGTGCGTAGGTTATTCGTCGCAAAAGATAAAAACCGGTAAAAACTTGTTAACCGAAAACGACCAAAAATGTAAGTCAAATAAAATTATATCTCTGCATTCTTTGGGTGCATGAATCTTTTATGTTATTTATCTCATACACAAGTCCGTTATTAGAAGTATATATTGATAGAGGAATATAACTTCATAATAGATTTGTGCAACGGCATAAACGACTTCGTCTGGACTTATTTCGGCACGTCGACCACCCATTATTTCTTGTACCGTTATAAGCATCATCTGCAAGGAAACGAATGCTTATATATTCGAACGAAAATAATGAATTTTCAATTAATACGAATAATAATAACCACGCAGATGCACAGTGCAAGCAGGTTTGCAAATATTAAATGTAATATTTTCATGTCCGTGAAGATTCTCGAAATAATCATACCCACGCATGCCAACAGAACCACCACCAGAATTATAATTAATAATCCAGACCGGTTCGTTAAATCCCACTGAAATGATACTTAATATAAATTCTATTATTGATAATCGCTTAAAGTAAAGGAAACAAACCTTAGTAAACGTTGCTACAAAAGTTATAACGAAAGTTGTCACCATAGTCACCGCACACGCTATGATAACTACTTTAATATTGTATAAAGTGGATGCACAAGCTATCATGTAAGTCCAGGACAGAGTCTATTAGAGAAACGTGCTCAGTTATAAAAATGATATTATTAATTAGCAATGTAAAATAATATTGATTTAAAATTATAATAATTAAAGCAAATATACGTCCTATTACCAGTATGCACAATAGTATGCAATTCCATGGAGCCCTTTGACGCAGATTTTGACAGCAAATTATAAGCATATACGAAACAAATCCAGTTAGCCTGTAAGATCACGATTATTAACGGTTATACCTAAATAATTAGCGAATGAATGGCATATATAAATTACATGAATACGAATATTAAGTACATATGCGAGTGCACCCACTTCTTTACCGTTTCCCTGCAATTAGTAAAGAATTATCAGTGAATTCGTAGAACAGCTATTTTCATCTTGTATCTCAAATTAACGTTTCGGAATATGAAAAATTATTACGTACTCCATTATGAAAAGAGTAGTAATGGCTGTTGTAAAGACTAACTGTAACCCCACTATGCAAAAGACTTTTCGTATAAAAGCCCTTCGAATTTCGGCGTAACGAAATTCTCCCATGTATCGTTCTCTCTCTCTTTCTTCGGAATTCATGTTCCTCATTCGCTCTTCTTGCAGCCATTGTCTGTACAGAGCTTCGTTTTGACGCTCCCGTTCGGCAACCATTTCATCGGTCACTGTGACCACGTAGGGTCCCTGAATGAAATTTAATATATTTTCGTTGTATCTTGTAGTAACTAACTCTGCGGCATGTCTTGCTTACGCTTCTGATCTTCTGACCCTTCACAAGGGTCGGTAGTCGCGGCGGCAATTCGTATACGTGTTGTGCGACTGGTTGACCCTGATGAATCGTTTGATCATTCGGGTTGTAAGAATACGGGTAACGTGGTGGTTCGTTTGCCGGATATGGTGGTGGTGGATAATTGGGAGGATCATCACTAAATAAGGTCATTTAAAAGGAATTCTTAAAATACATGCTTTCAAAGTAAAACTTGAATTGGTTAATTATAAGACCTAGGTGGTAAAGATGATGTCATGATCTTTCTATTTCTCTTTGTCTTATGTAATAAATCTTAAATATCTCGTAAATCCATTAAACTTTTGACAGTTCTGCTGTCGTGTTCGTATTGAACATTTGAATATCGATGCAAAAGTCCATAGGGAGGGTATGTTCTGAACTGTTCTGAACTGTTCTGAACTCACTGTGGCTGTGATTGTGCCTCGCTCAATTGCATGCAGCTAAACAGAGACAAGACGATACTCGTAGTAGTGTCAGTGAATTTTAGAATTCATTCGGTTTACAGTTGCTTTACGTAGATTTAAAGAAGTGACAGTGGTACGTGCGATGGGACAGGTGAAAAATTAAATTAAGGAGATACAGGTTTCTATGATTCATTTTGTATATTTGTAAAATATACCTACGGCGCAATGATATATAAAGGCATAGAAGTATAAAATTTAAATTATAAAATAGTCAAATACATGGTAGACCATGCATAACTGTAACACCTTTGAAGTCTTGCAAGTCTTCGAAACAAAAATTATGTGTATAATTCATTTCTTAAGATTTGATTACACGTTAACGAGTACTGTGTCATAAAAAATGAATTTCCTTAGAGTTTTAAGGGTATATTTGAATATTATATTTCTTTATTTTTTATCAGATGTTTTGCGTGTATTGATTATGCATAGATAACTATAATATGATTCTATGACGAGAAGAAAATCTCGAATTAAGCCACTGGTCATTTATTTCCATTTCGTAACATTAAAATGCATAACGCACATTGGCATGTAGGAAATTTGATTTACCTTTAGGCAATGGTATTAGCGAGATTTTAACCCAACGGAATAATTGTTTAATCGTATTTATAATTATAAAAATAAACTTATATATGAAACAGGTGGAACAAATTTGATTCTTATGAGAAGAAAATTTTTGTTATTCCATTTTACTGCTTATCCAATTCTTTTTTTTATCTTTTTTGTCACTTAACTTCTAAGCAAATAAGTTCCAAGTATAACGACTGGAGAATAATTACCACAATATAACGGCTCATGGCATCTTTAGCAAAGTCAACCTACCTAGACTAGTTAAAATGTCAATCGTTCGATGCACATCCAAATAAAAAAAAAAAAGCAAATTCAAAACGTTACAGCGTATTCTTAATAATTAACGATTGCTATAAAGGTACATTGATAAATATATTATGATTTCTCTGTGCTCAGAATGATTTTGCAATTATAGCAATTTACAGAGTAAATGTAAAAACTGTAGCAGTATTCTCATATCATATTCGCAGGTACGTAATATTTGTAAATATATCTCACATCAAAATTGATATAATCCATTCTACAGTAGTGTCGAAAGGTAACTAATTCTCATACTACGTGATTAAGCCTTGCTTTCATTACTTCAGTCTCACGACAGAGTTTATATTTATTAAGTGTAATTTAAATTGTGCTGCAACGCTAGATATAGTAATTTTTGAAAATTAACGCATGGTGTAAGTGCTCTTTATAGTAATCGTGGCATATAACACCATATACCATTAGGTACAAAATTAATAATAACAAAAGATTAATATCACAATTACAATTTATGAAGTTACGATCCATGTTGGTTAAGTTGCTCCTGTATCTTTCTGCACAGTAACTGTAACGGACAGAACATTAATCAATATTTATAATTTTAGGGTGCTAAAATAATTGTTTGCGAGTATGAGACTTCAAGCGGTCAGAAAAATTTTGTAATACAAGATTTACCTGTCTCTCATTGTGGTCCGGAATCAAAATAATCTTAATCAAATCCGTATTTCCAAAGAAATTAGTTAACTTCTTCTTTTTTGCATTGTCTTTGATATTAATTTGAACACCTTTATCCACAATCTTGGGGCTGGAATTGATTTCTGACCAAGTATAAGCCCAGTCGACCTGACGGAATATATTATTTAAAACACCCTCTCAAGAATTTATATGAATTCGTTCTCAGGATACGTTCTTAAAATTAAGTTACATAGAAACTTAACACCGACCTTCCATCCTCCGAAAAGATCACTGTGTTGTATGAACGCTATTCTCTTATCTGTCAGAAGCAGTACATCCTTATTGATAAATATATGATAGAAATAAATATCCGTATTCGCATATTTTCCCTTTTCTATCTCCTGCAAAAGTAAAATACGACATTAACGTTAAAATAATAATTTTAGTTCAAATGCTTTGGAACTTACACATAAAATTTTATTGCCCTCAGCCTCATTTCTAACGTAAGGCCTCACTAAGCTATCGGGTTGTAAGAATCTAGGAGGTCTCGTCCTTTTCACTTCTTCGCCCATATCAGTGGCTCTGAAATAAATTTTCCATTAAAAGACAATCTTACGATCCAATTTTCAATATATACAGAAATCCAATTTCCAATATACCTCCTAACAGCTCCCAAGGATCCACTTGCAAAATCTATAACTCCTGCAGTTGGCCTCGTGACAAGACCCATCATTCCTTTTCCAACGCCCTTAAAGAATCCTTCAACGCCTTCCTCCTTACCACCTGATATCGGTTTCATGACCACACCGGTTACACCGTCCACAAAACCCTATCGCGGATATAAATAAATATTAGTAAATCATGTAAGAGCCTTAGAGTTAAATGATCTTTTCGTAATAAAACGACTACGCCGTCACTCACCATTACCAAACCCTTTCCACTACGCGCAAGGCCCTCCTGTAAATTAGCTGGTTGTTTATTTAGCTGCTCCTGTCGCTTTCGTTGATAATCTTTGTCAAATGTCAGGGCAGCTATGCCTTTACCTATACACGCAATATAATGAAGATTAGCGTACTGTTCCAAACTGTTCGGAATTCCTTAAAGGCTTTGCAGCATCGTCTATCACCGGTAATACATCTATTCTAGAATCGTCTTAATTAATTATCATTTACTTTTTAGTATGCTTGAATGATAATTTTTGACATTTCAGTTCTTAAATGATCGTATAATATTGAAAAATATATGATGCAGGTGTTGTCGTAAATATATAAGTCTTTATAAATAAATTGTTTAAAAAAACCTGCTTTTTAAGAATAAATGCTGTTATGGCTGAACTATCGTAATTGAGAGACTACGGTTTTTTTCGGAAGTGTTTTGGGTCGCTGATTCAAAATCTGAAGTCAGCATTTCAACATTCAAAATGGCAAATTCAAGATCGTGGACCGAGGTCGCAAAACACCGAGATACCAGATTCGCTGTAAATTTGACGAAGTTTTGTAATTTCGATCTAAAATATTAGATTTACCATTTTAAATTTTTCTATTTTGACTTGAGATTCAGAGTCTCTTTGAATTTTGAAAATTAAAAAATATTCATCCCCGATTTCGATTTAACGACTAACAAAATTAGCAAGTGAGTTTAAAAAGAAGTTAAAAAAATGTATGCTTCAAAGGGTTAATCACAATCAATCTTACCCATGGCCCCAGTTATTTTGGACACTGCTCCTGCCATTCCTCCAACTGTATGACCCAGCATACTTCTTACTCCAAGAATCAATCCCTCAGCGAATTCTCCTGGACCTTGAATGGCGCCCTGGAAGGGCTCATAAAACAGATCTTCTATGCCTTTGACGGTACCCACAACCAGACCGTATGGGTCGCCGATAACGTCAAGACCCAAAACAAGTACGTAAAGCTGCTTGATTGCCTGTCCTGTGTAATGACTTGTTGCTTCAGATATTAGTTGTTTATTGGTCATAAATACATAATCTCTCTCAAAGTATGCCAATCTATAATCAATCGGTTAGAAATTTATTACAGTGCGATCGCAATGGCGAGTCTATAAACCGTTACTTGTAAATTAAGAAATGCGCCACTTACTTGAAGACGATATCATTGATGTCTGTCAGTGTGACGCCGATTCCTTGAAGCAATACATTAAGAACAGGAGGCAGGGTAGATTGTCCACTGTCACCTCCTGCCATCGAGAAACTTATGTGTATCTACAAAATTGTAAGCTCTGTATAAATTCTCGATTTGAGCTTAATGATAATTTAATTAGAAATATTTTACCTTTAACGGCGAGAAATGCAACAAATCAAAGAAGTTCTTCTGTTCTGCGGTCCTGACTTGATTAACGTGATAAATGAGAGGCTCGTGCACGAGTTTCATGTCAGTTTGAAATAGTTCGCTCTGAAGGAAACAAGGTTATATCAGGCTTTCTAATTTATGTTTCAATATTTTTAACGTTACCTCTTCGATGTCGTTGACTTCGTTAGTTTCGAAGAATCCCGTGAGAGCGTTTACAAAACCAATATCCACCTTAACGTGGAACTCTTGAATAAGAATTTTAAAGTATCTGAACTGTTGCACGGTACTGTGCTCTAACAATCGTTTGACCATACTAAGTTCAGCAAAAGGTTTCATTACTGTAAAAAAAAAAAGGTTCTCATTGTCGCAGTACTTAGTGGTCGAATAAATAAATTTGCAAAAATACATTGATATGTCATTGAATCTACTCACCGGAACTTTGTGCAATACTTTTTGGCGGAGGCACAGGTGCCAATATAACTGGGAAGACATGTTCCGAGAGTTGATTGTCGATTTGAAGTCTGTTTACCTTTGCATGCAGTTGCACTTGGTGAATGGATGTACGATATTGCACCCACAGACCAGTTTGAAAAGTTCGTCTAATATATTTACGATGTGGCCTTAGCATTTCCATGTTTAGATAATCAATCTGTAAATCAAATATGTCAATGGCATTCAGTGCATTTGAGCTATTATACGATATTAATTTAATAGGCGTTAATCTGATGGGGAATACCTCCAATTTTGGTTCAAGAAGTATGCGATAAGACGGGTCCTTTGCAACTTGTATTTCCCGCATGTACCTTTGATACCCTTCTTCGATCAACTCAACTTCTCTCGTATTCAGAGCGCGCCAGCGACTTCCCTTGCGCGCCTCCCATATTATTCCGGAGCTGTGCGTTCGTTATACTTAATTTTTTTGGAACTTTATAAAAAAAAAAAAGATATTTTTATTAAAATAATTTTACCTGGCTATGCACATGTACAACAGCTCCGTTCTGGCGATATTGTTCACGAGCGAAATTCCGATACCGTGAATGCTCAATGTTATTTCTTGTTCGGTTGATTCGAGGTCACCTGCTAACTCGCAATCCTCAGCAATTTTCAAGTTATTTGTGAATAATAAAACACGCTGGATTCCATCGAGGAACGAAACGAAATAGATTTCTTCGTCGGTCTCTGGTAGTTGGAAGGTACCGAGGCTGTTCTGAATTGACAGAATAACGACGATATCAGCTATAATATTCTACTGTTAACGTAACCTGAGCAAAGTAACGTGCGCACTCGATGAATTCGAATTCTATACCTTTCGAAGATCATTCTCTATTTCCCTCTTGTTATTGTCTTCCCAAACTAATTTCCTAGGTCCCGAAGGATTCTCCCACGTATACAGCATTTGATTGAACGACTGAACGGATCTGTACGATGATCATTTTTTTTAATATACCATATTAAAATATTGGATTAACAGTTAGCTATACTTTTATTTCACATTGCGTAAATCCAGTATTAAAATCATACCTGACGTTCATGGAACCCTTTTCCCATAGGTGGATTGTCTGAGGAGTGTGATTGATAATAAGGGCTGGAGCACTTCCAGGGATGTACTCAGACAGGGAAATGTAAGTTCCACCTTCGTTAATTTGTATATCCACGTTGATTCCGCCGTACTGTTAACATTATGTCCATATAAATAGACTACATATATTATACACAGTAAGTACTTGACTTATGGCGATTCGAGCTTAGCGGATTTGTAAATACGCGGTCTATGCTTGCAACCTTAATTAACTTTTGAAGCAAATGTATATGTCAAAAAGCATCGTTAAAAGCTCGGAAGAGAATTAATGGCATAAGTCGAAGAATCGCTGTATAAATGTATGCATAATGTGGGTTATTTAGTACAAAATGCAATACCCCGAAGGTGATTCTATCACGGAAACAAATAGACAAGCAACTTCCGGTGATGCGTTTGTCGTGAATGACCCTGTATACATATTATACAGTAACTCTTAATTGCATTAAATCGTAAATCTACATATCACTAATATTTTATAGCAGTTTAACTGGGGTCTAAAATTTCAAGCAAACTGATACAATAGGAACTTAGTCTGGCAGACCTTATTATCCAATTTTAATAGAGTAGTATGCATGTCCGTGAAAATAAATGCTGCGGTTTTTTCCGGGTGATCAGCCACCTTAACTTTCAGAGTTTTCTGTTCGTGTTCAGACCGAGGCCAAAGAGCAGTACATTCCCCAGGTGGTACCTAGAATATTTAGGTAAAGAAACGTTGCACATACGTGATAACAGGTCAAAAAATTTTTTCATCGCAAAACTCACTTTGAAAAGAGGATCTGCCGGTCTGTCGGCTTCTTGACATTCCATGAGAAAGTCCGCGTTATTTATCAAAACGTAATAAGGCGTAAAGGTAATCTGTTTTGTTAGCGAATTGTACGTTAACTGATTATGCACACCAATCTGAAAAAAAAAATATAAAAATGATATCGTGTATAATTGTCTTAATAATAATATAACTAAAAAATAATTCATCGGTATACCAATAGAAAATTTCAGTCAAACGGACAACGTCGTTCACGTACCTTGTACGTCATTCCGTTATATTTACACGAAACGACTCCTTTACTTCCGGCAACATCGATTGAAAACTTATCAGACCATTCGCCATCTTCGATTCTAATCATTGCCTTTTTCTTGCCGAAAAATGCTTTCGAACTAAATGAAAACAATATTGGTCCTTTGAACGATTCAGGATGATACAACACGTTCAGGTGATCCTCTCCGGTCTGCAAATAGAATAAAATAGGTCGAAATTGTTTCTTATAAGTAAGACTATTTAAAAATACAATTTAAAAATTCTCCAGTGCTGTCAAGCGTGTTATATGCACATAATCCACAATCCAGTAAATCTTCGCGGACGTTAGATTTTACAAAGGATGCATAGATTAGTGTTTTTACTTTCCACCATTTGACATAAAGTTTGATCCTGGATCAATGTCTTTTTAACAGGCATTATAACGTAAGTGAGCGTTACAATAACGTTAAAAAAAGGTAACATTACCGAACAAAGAAAAAAAAAAAATGAAAAAGTTATTAGCGGCGAACGTGGATGCGAATTAGGATTTTTTTTGCAACTTATGCAATTCACATTCCAGACTCGTTCAAAGAAATTTGAATTCTGGTAACGGCTTTCGCTTGAAACTTTACGAAGCTCCGTGTTAATTGCGACGTGTGTGTGCGCTTGAATGTAAAATTGGCATATTTAGATTTGTCAGTTAAAAATAATTTGTGCGTCTTCATTAAATGGTGACATTCTAAACGAAGCTGCATGTTATCAGACTGAAAAGAAAAGAACTTAAATTCACCGAATGTCCCTTCTTCTTCCTGTTTCGTCGATGCGACCGATGAGGTTTTATGTTAGAAACCAATTTCTGAAAGATACACACTTTTGTGTATACGTAAATATTATAGCAGAGAATATTGGCTACGAGTTTACACGGTAATATAAAAATATATAATATTATCAATCGTGGGAAATAAATTCGTGAAATTAAATCATCTGACCAAATTAGTCTCGTAGAAGAAAAGGGTTAGATTTAAAAATGTTAGATGGAATCGAGAAGAATACACGCGTAACAGTTTTCTACCGAGTAATCGATAAACTGGTAGTATGTGATTTATAGTTGACATTGTTATCCCCTTTAACCCTTTTACTAATGTTAATTGTATTTTATCATCGATGTTACAAATCATTCGTATCGTTGCACGTTTAACAGTTGCATATATGTAATATTAATTTTTATTCTTTTGTACGCTTTCGCTGACTAAAAAGCATATCGATACACTACGGAAGAATGATTCTCTACCTTGATTGGGCTCGAATGCTCTTTGCCTGCTTTACTTGATTTCTGTAAAATAATTGAAGCTTTTGTGAGGTCGACGAAGAACAAAGAGCACGTCAACATTTTAATGCAAAAATCATCGCAGTCTGTTTGATGTTTGCGAACGTATATTGAGAACTTTCGAATTTTTGTTGTTGTAACTTGTGCTAATAAATTCAAATCGCAAAACAACGTGATGAGCGATAACAATTGTTTGTTAAAACGAGGTACTAAAAAATTAATTATTAGAAATTATTATTTACTTCTCAGAAAACAGCGCAACAGGCAAAAACAATGCTTGAAGAATGTCTTATGCTTGGGCGATGAATAGTTAAAATATTGTAAATCCAAGCTAAATTAAATACTAACGATAAGTCTGAGTACAATTCAAACGAATAAAAACGAATAGTGCGAAACGAGTATCACATATTAAGAGGTCATATACATATGATAACTTTTCCCAGAGAATGGCCAATATTCAGAATGTTTTTGAAAGGAGAAAATTGGTCCAAACGAATCAGTTTTTTCATTCAAAAGTAGGTATATGATTCGGCTTTACAACAAAATTTGTGTTGAAGAAAAATATTAATAATATACTGAGTATAAGATATACGCTTTAGTGAATTTTTCTAGCCAAGTAAAAACGGTGGGGACGATTCAGCTCGTCCAATTGATCCAAAATGGAAACGTGGAAACACTTCTTATTATTCATAGCGATAGCTCTCGGTTCACGGGCACGATTTTAAAAGTTCAAAAGTTTTGGCAATGGGAGGATTTAGAGAGAAAAATCACCACTTGGGATCCAAGAGACAGTGAACTTTTCCTCTTTATTAAAAATTCGTTTATCCTTAATAAAAAAATG
>JARQSU010000661.1:207905-225819 GCA_030142265.1 Calameuta filiformis | reverse complement strand
TTAGAAGCGAAACTTGGCGCTCGATAAATATTTAAATTATTTTCATTAAATTAATTTTATTAATCGTTATTAAAGTGCTATTAAAATTTAACACTATATATCATTTGTCCTTATACTTGTGTACGTTCATCACGTATATCTGATACCCAAAGCTACAGCAATATCAGATCCTTTTGTTAACAATTAATTAAATCCTCCCCTAAGTAACGATTTCCGCTTAGCTTTATTCAATGGCGAAGTGTATGCAATCCGCCAAAAGTCAATCCTCGCGCTTTAAGGCTTATAAAAGACAGCGTGTACTTAAGCCATTGAATAGACGGTGCCCAATTAATATGCAACTCCAACGGCAACAGACCATTTGTCGAACGCATATCAAATAGACAAAAGAAATATCTGCATATATAGCAGCCCCATTATTCTTAGCTACTGGCACTAGATATCACAGGCTCTGCATTCAAAGTCGTGCATTAACAACCAACTCTTTAAGAAGTGTACCGAACACGATGGTCCTGTGGAAAAATTCTCTGGGTCTTTAACCCCAAATCTAACGTATGTACAATGAAAAAATTGATACCGCAGCATCGCAGCGATGTATTCGAATAGCCAGAGCCCGTTTAAGGCATCGACATTACACAGTCTTGAATCTTAGAAAAAGGTTCTTAGAATAATTATCCTAAGTGCCATAAACCCGATTAAAAGTTCGACTCACATTTTCTCGCCAAATACACTAGTTCCCGATATAGAAATTTTATAATCGCATATCAATCTCTGGTTTGTAATTTCAATTCACGTTAACGATGCGCAGCTTGTATAAATAGTTTCTCGTAAGACTCATATGCAAATAATGGTCTGGTACGTAAGCAGTCGTACAGGCGTGTTAAAGAGGCATACGATTATCCAATGATGCCGATCGCCCATTACATATTAACTATTACGTCAACGAAACAGTGCCTTTGACTTGACTTAATAGTAAGTAGGATGTGACGTATTTGTATATGAAGATGTAGGATGTTATGATTACTGGGCGTAAAAGGATCTTAGTAACGGTACTGATGTACAAATATTTATTTAATAATTCAATATTAATGTACGATAGCACCGTAATATAATATGTTTTTTTTTTTTATAATTAGTGATTATAATAGACTATAACGAGTGCGGCATAATTAATCATAAAAATCTCTCGTTAGTAGTATTTTTGTCGTATAAAAAAACGTCACCTCCTTGTCGCGGCTTTACAAAAGAAGTTATCGAAAAATCTGAATTACATTGTTTTATTAGTTAAAAGCCATTAATGTCGTTATTTACAGAAATTTAATCTCGGTAATATTTACATATCACAGTCCGATATTGATAATTGATTATCGATAATTAATGTGAATATTCTACGTTATTCGTGTAGATTATAAAAATTATGTTATCGTCATGTGATTCTACTTCCGCATATGTTTGCATCGTACGAAACTATTTTCTGTAAGTCAAGATTTATATTTTTACTAGAAAAAAAAAAAAGAAAAAAACGAAAGCACAAACGTATTAATTTTCTATGATAATCTCGTAAATTAATCGGAGTCAGATTATCCTTCCTAGCCATCTCCTCTGTATATCCTTAATTCTTACACAGCGACTCCTATACGAAAACTTATTTTTCATCTAGCTAAATTATCAAAATATAATAAATATAATCTATTACGATATACGATAAAGTGTACTAACTTCGAGGATAGGAAAACAGCGAGGACGAATTCTACATCGTTTATGTCGCGAGTGACGTAATTTCTTGGCAATGGAGTAATCGATGTATCTGTATTAAACACGTGTAAAGCAATCGGTATTCGTATCCTGCGAACGATGTGCAATAACGCTCGAATCTCGTGTTAAATATAGTTACGATCCTACGATAACAGAGATAAAAAAAATTAACAATTAACAGATAATCAGGTATCACGCTTCCGTCAATAATGAAATTCTCTTGATCATAGAAACAAATAGAACTGCAAGGGGATTGAAGGATATTGCGCTGCAATTCGTTATGCCTTAACGTTATTCTCTGTTGTTTTGGTAGTAACTTGCAAAGGTACAGAAAACAATGCTTCCCATGGCGACTGAATAGAACTTATCACTGCTTCGGCAGCTCCATTCGAAACAAATTCCAGGATCCACGTTTCTTCAGCCATTGCAACTTCATCCAGGAAGCTCAAAGTAAGAGAGGTGCCTTCGTGTGTCTAAAAATAGGATCATTAATATTAATAAGGAACGTAGTTAAAAAAATTTTTTATTTTCTAATCTTTTTCATTGCCAAGCGATGACTTACCACTTCTATTAAATTACTCATGTGCTGTTCTGTCATTATAGCTGGTATCTCGCGATTTCCTGGCATCAGCCAGTGCATCTTATCTTCGATTATTACTAATGCCGATGAAGTTATCACCAGGCCTGACATCTTGAGCTTCGCATTGCGATTCTCAAACCTTAATGTTGCAAATGAGAACATGGCGAGCAATCTGATGCTATCACTTTCTCGATAATGTTTGGAAGACTTTATCAAGTTGTGCATCAGCGAGCTACAATGCTCTGGCACGGAAAACTCTACCTCGCAACCATCCAGTAACCGTAGGTCTGTCATTAGGATAAATAATAAATAAAATAATTTTTAAGAATTTAAACCAATCTGGTATACAGAACGCACCATTGAGATAAAATAATAAATTCGACGTTCTTTGGAAATCCTGCAGAACGCACAAAAGGGTTATGTTGGTAAATTCCTCGCCGAGCTTCGTTGGTTGTTCCAATTCGACCAGAACTCCCTGCTTGAAAGGCAAAGGTGCAAAACTGCGCAACCTGTCGATTGTCCACGCGACTTCCTTTTGTAACCATTTTTGCGGATCCTCCCTGCACAAAAATATATAATACAATTTTCGTGAACAGCGCACAAGCGACTAATAAAGTCTACAAAGTTTTCTCAGTCGTACCCCTCAGGTCCAGTAATTCTTAATACATAAATTTTCGATGTAGACAAAACTAAACATCCTGGGAAACATCCAGCCGTATTCTTCATCATAATTTCCGCCTGCACAATCAAAATTAAAAGCATGTAAACTTACAGCAAAGTGAAGAACCTTCAAAAGGGCTGAGTGAACTTACGCGAAGAACAAGAACTAAATCTTCGTATTCGTGTTCGAAAACATTTAAAATAATATGAAGCTTCACTCTATGGTCAACGCTATTGAAGTCTGTGTAAGAGTACTGAACGCCATTTCTTAAAAATTCCGATTCCTCCTCTTCCTTTGGCGGCGAACACTTATTTGTACCAATTTTCATACTTTGAAGTAATCCTGATTAAAGGATTAAGATTAATGTCAGCGTGCTCTGTAATAATTAATTGTCAGAACAAGAGTGAATTTACCTCCTAGCATCGAGGTAAGATTTGAGACTGGTGTAAATACTGTATCTTTCTCTGCCACAACAGTATCAGACAATTCGGTTTCGTTATTGCTTTTATTCTGAGACTTCTCGCTAGCCTCGACTTGTTTGTTAGTTTTATTCTCGTAGGCAGTGCACACGCTGTCAGTCAGTGAACCTACAAAGGTAGTAAATTCAATAATGAATATCAAACTCGAGAATAGAATTCTTACGTGACGTAACAATGAATTTTATTTGTTTATGCAAACCTGATGAACTACTTTCTGTTAAACCCGTCATAATAGGAGCTGTGTCAGGAATTGTTAAGAGGGACGGAGCAACGGCAATGCGCCTCTCCTCCGACGAGCGTTTCCTACTTGGTGTCAGGTTTGCCCTACACGTACATTTCAAAAGTAATATTCACTTGTTAATGGCACGATCGACTTGATTAACGATTAGATGCATTGTCATTTCCATATGAAACAAAAAAGTGATACAAAACTCAAAATAAAAGATAAATCCGTTATCTCTAACGGTACTAACTTTGAACCTTCATCCAAAACTTCGATGCTACTCTGGCTCGGATTGCTAAGGACCTCGATATCGCTTTCGTACTTCTTAGCCACGGTACTTGCTGAAGGAGTAGATTCCCTGGACTCGTCCAGACTGGTTGCCGAACCTGTTTATACCGAAAGGTAACAGATTTTCGATTACGAATAAATCCTCACCGTACGATTGAAGGTGTAGCGATCATGAATCAATGTTTTTGAACCTATTCCCTATCACGATTCCAAAAAAAAAAGGACAACTTTTTTTACAAAGACAAACAATACTAAAAGCATAGAGTGGTGTACTACTTGAGATGATAAGAGACGTTCCAACGAAAAAAAAAAAGAAAAGCGTGTTCTAAGAGGAAAGAGTAGAGCAAAGTAAAGTTTTAAAAAAATCGCCGTTCAGCTGCATCAATCAAAATTTACGTAAAAGATTTCTTCGATTGTTTCCACTGACGAGAGACGCTCCGCGATGCCGATTCGATTTAAAATACGGCTGCTCAGAGCTTTGCATAGATAATTTTTCATTTTGAGACATAAAGGTACGTGAGAACTTGCAAGAATTCAATGCGAACAATGTTCACGGTTATTTCCACAGACTTAACGTTCTCTAGCTTTAAGATATTACATTGTTTAAAAAGATTCTCAAGATGCATTCGTATTATATACACATACATAATTCATATAAAGTGCACAGCAATATATGTATACATATATACAGTAACTGCAAAGCATATAAAGATCGAACAGAGCGAATAAGATCTAAGAGTGTAAAGTGTGCTGTGATATGAATTATTGTGACTGAAGCTTACAGCAGACTTGGGCTTGGAAGTGAGAGTCGAAGTGCACCGGAGAAGTGGTGACGGATATAGCTCCACCCTCCGTTTCACCTGCACCGGGGATTAGTATGTTATAATTCCAATAAACGATAAAACGCATTGACACTCGATCGACAAGACATTTCTGAGAAAACTTGGATATCCTTGGAAAAACTCCCACATTCGCTTACTTCCCACATTCACCCGCTCGGACGAGTCTTGGGCGAAAATGCAAGCCCATCGCTCTGTTTCGCTCTGCGAAGGCGAAAAATAAAAGTGCACCAGTAATTGGTGTTTTCATGGTATCATATTACAGTAGGTTCGATAGAAATCGATCCTCGAATGCAACTAGGGTGACTCCGTCAGTGAATGGACGGGCCCCAGGAAATGGAAGCGTCGCGTAAATTATATTTATAGTATATTTATAGTTTTTTTTTTGTTTCCCTCCCATAAGGGTGTCCATTCACTGGAGGAATTTTTTAAGGTGTTCATTTACTGATGGATTTAGCCCATTTACATTTACTGTGTAATTAACCCGTTCGACTACATTTTTGCACATTGTAATAAAATTATTGTTGCTATCAATGGTTACGTAATTAAATGATTATTCTATAATGATTTATATAGTCGATTCACGAGTTCGGTGTGGGTTTTTTTTTGAAAGTTTTCTCGCTTCCAGCGTCGTCCGTGTGACAGGTCACATATTTAAATAATCTATTCCGTTCGCCCTTTAGGAGCTTTTCCAAATAATGACGAAGTAGTCGTTCTTGTCGGAAAACTCAGAAAACCACTTCCCTGATTGGCCAAATTCATTCCTCGTAAAAAGATTAGATCGACGAGACGTTAAATTTTATAATCGTACTGCTCAGTACGATTCACCTGGGATGACTTTTGTGGTAAACCGGAAGTAGGCACGTGGGCTGTCTGAGAAATTCTATCTGAATAATATTTTACTAGAGAACAAAATCGCGTTATCATTTCCGGGTTAAGGAGGGACTTAGCTTATATCGCTAAGTTGGACGTTTCTTTATAGAATTGAACAGGCATTTGCCTACTTGTTTTGTCGTGCCTTAAAAAGCGAGAACAACTTTTCTACGAGAAAACCAAAAACTTATAGAAAGAAATTAAAAACCCCACATTTTATCCTCTTTCTTGTGGCTGTTGTATTATTCCCGACGTACCAGTTATTCGAAATTTTCTTCAATTTTTTGTCGTGTTTCCAGAATCAATCAAAAAAAGACACGTAGGATCGATAATTTTTATCGATACCGTGGTTCTCAATGAAAAAAATGATTATCTTCTTTCATTAGATTTTACATTGATATTTTTAATATTCTTATCACAGTCAGGCTCCTTAATAGCGAAAAGCTTAAAAAATATACCCTTCAATCACCACGTTTACACGATGGTCTTAAAACCGGTTTAGTTATTACTGATCTAAAGGAATTGACCAATCATAAGTATTCCTTAAAAGTAGAAATGTCTATTATTTGTCTACCGTTAAACGGTAGTCAGTAGTGATTATCTTCACTTTGTCCGTTTTTTAATTGTGTACATGCATGCCGCGACACTGATGTCTTTGCTCATGCGTTAATAGGCGCGATTAGGCAATATGCAGTAAATTAAGAGGAATAGCATTGGAACACATTGGACAGACGGTAATGTTCGTTCGTTGAGAGGTGGTTTGAAGATAAATCTGTCCACTATTGAGGAGTTGAAACAATTGGGAGTCTCCTGACTGTATATTTGAAGAACCAGTTAGCTCTTAGTCTTTTCAACTTTATTGAAGTTTTTCAAGAATTTATCTGAAGAACACCTGCGAATGTATTTCGTGTTTGGGGGTTTGTGCATTTTTGGCAAACTAAAATCCCAAACCATTATCTAACCACAAGAAAGAGGACAAAATGTGAGTTTTGAAGTTTTTTCCTCGAATTTAGGGTCTTGAGAAAAAAGTGATGCTAGGTGTTCTTCTAATGAATGCTAGAAATTGTAAAAAAAAATTGTTACGGTAGCCTGACATCTTGCTAAAAAGAAATAGAATAAGGAAGCCTCGAACCTATTGAAGACCGAAACACCTATTTCCACATTTGTTTTTCATTTTTGATTGATTCGTACTTCTTAGGGATTAAAAACTAGTAAGTAAATGCCCATTTGCTCTATAAAGGAAAACCAGATTCAGCGATCCAGTTGCATCCTAACTGCAGATAAAAACAGTCCATGTATATTTATAAAAGAACGTTAGTAACAATTTACGTTAGAAAAAGATTGTCTCTACGACTTTTCTGCACTCCTTTTACAGATTTGTTTTCTCAAATGCGACATTCTTGTACAGTTCAAACTTACCGATACTCGAGTGTGACTCAGAATGCTGTAGATCTGTCGCTGCAGGAACATTCAAAGATTGATCTTTCTGTTGACCAGCTTTTACTTTCCCTTCAAAATTTTCTGCGCTTCTCGCATCAGGTGTCGTCAGTTCATCCGTTTGTATAACCAAAGCACTTTGGCAAGTAGGACACTTTGGTACTTTATTACCTTTTAAATACAATTAATGATCATTCGCGGTCCAGAGAAAGTTTTTTTTATACAGAATATTCTTCAGATGATATTACTCACTAGAGGTTATAGTTGTGAGACAATTATCATCTTGTGAGAAATGTGTAGAACATTTGATGCATTGAAAAACTTTTAACATTATTGGCTGTAATCTCATAATTTCACCAATGCTTTGAACGATTTTCTACAAATGATTTTTCGTGTTAATACAATGTTTATATTGCATAATCAATGCTATTTCAGTCAATATTAATTTGCTGCTTTCATTAAAATACCTTGGCGTCTTCGAGTTCTAAATAGTATGTCCTGTTTTGTCGATCCTTTCGTGTCGTATCAAAAACAATGTCAACACTCGTTTCTTGCCCTCCACTCATATCACAAGACAATACAGTATTCATTGCCCATCGTTGCTTTACTTCTCTCGTCATAGAATCTCGTTCCTTGATGTAGCTACAAAATTAAAAAAATAATATTCTTTAGTATGCCAAGCGAAACTATTCAAAAGCAAGATAACTATTTACAAAGAAAAACTTACTCTGGACTAATAACGAGAAACAATTCCTCTCTTTCATGTGCATTTTTTTTCTTCTGAACCAAATACAAATCTCCTATTTCTAAAAGTTCAAAACAGAAAACGAGCTGAAGGATAAACGTCCTGAACTCCGTGCACAATGAAAATAATAAGATATGAGGAATACGAAATATTGGTCTCGACCAATAATAATGGCATTCCAGCAAAAACTATGGTGAACTAAATTCGTTATTCACTGTAAGCGAACCTTTCAATATTGTTATAAAATTAAAAATATCTTACCCTCCTCAAGATCATAATTGTTTTCTACTTCTTTTGGAGATATGTCTGGGATTTCGTCGATTGTTTCGTCCCTATTACTATCCTCCTGTACCTCACTATCATTATTGTTCTCTTTACTGTTACTGCCATCGTTTACCTTTTGTTCACTGAATTGATTATCTTCAGTACCAAATGTGTCTCCAATTAAATCCTTAGGCGTCGGATTATTTAATAAATTCAACGAATCTGATAGGTGTGTCGGAGACACGAATGCTGAAGCATTCACTGGAGTACTCGTAGGAGTTTTTGGAGAAGAAGTACTAGTGAGCATGGGACCAGGAGTACGCTGGAGACCCATGATATCTTGGACAAAAGTGCCAGCGTGACTGGTTAACCAGTCATTTTCACCAAATTTTTCACGAAGTGCCAAAATTTGCTTCTTGATCTCCAAATGATCAGTCGAAGTTTCTAAATAAAAGTAAATCATCTTTAAAGAATATACGCAGGAAAAAATTATACTTTAATAATTACCTATGCTAGAAATTGGTGTAGAACTTTCTATCGTTTTAAACTCAGCGATCACAGCTTCCTTTACGTTTCTCTTTCTCCTGCTTCTCATTACACTTTTTTCGACACTCTTCGTTACTTCGGATGACTGACTTTCCGTTATAGATTCAGTAAAAATCGACGTCTCTACCGATGCAGATGTGACATCCGAAGTTGCTGAACTCGACAAAGAAACCAAATCATCTCTGGATACAGAGCGAACAGATCTAATTGCAAACATTTTATTTTGTGATACCAATTGCCTTTCCGACTTTGAGAACGGTAAATGATCCAGCACAAACTGAAAATATATTAATGCCATAATAACCGTTGGATTTGCCCAAATTGTATTGTTCACCAATACAATTCACTTTGAGTATATTGTCCATAATGTGCATTGTTTAGTAAGTGTGTCTCACCTTTCGATCACTCAAACTAGGATGCAAGCGTCTTATAGTGAGTATTCTATGTCTGGGATGATAGGATAATGGATTTCCATCCAACGCTACCCATAAGAGCGTGGACATGGTTTCTAATGGCCATAGCACAGAATGTTCTGTTAAACAATTGTATGACAAATCTAATTCAGTAAGACATTCCAATCCATGTAAACCTGTAAAAGTAATTTTGCATTTTAAACACAAACGTCATTTAAAAACTACGTTTTGCCAAATGTAATACAAACCGACCATTCAAATTATCTATATAATTGTTTTTCAGTATCAATATCTGCAGCGTTTGAAATGATGCTTTATTGAATATTGGTACTGCCTCCAACTTGTTGAAACCAAGATTAATATTCTTAAGACTCGGCAGGCAATTAAGTTCCGTTGCCGTTGATATCAAATTATGACTTAAATCTAACGTTTGAAGCCATGGAGCAAGTTCAAGCGATTTATCTAAACGTGCGAGAGCATTGTATGGCAATGCCAAATGTTGCAAAGAGGCCCAGACAAAGCCAACTCCAGCATCACCTCCACAAGCAGCTGTAAATAAATATTTCGTCCAGCTTAATATAATCCATTGGAACCTTAAGGCACTTAAACAAGCTAATACGCAAGAATATCCTTTTTTTTTGAATACCTAACAATCTTCCAATGGATCCGACACCTCTTCCACCAGCACAAACAACACTTTCCAACTGTCCCCTAATACCTTGTATTCCTCTTACTAGTTCAATACACACTTTATGTAACTCCAAGTACTTCAAATGCCGAAATTTTCTAATATCGATGCCAATTTTAGCATCATTAGAATTGTGCGTAACTTTCAGACCAATTGTTTTTTGCACAAAGTCATGTAAAAATTTAAGATCCCTAAATATATCTATTTTAGAGCTATTACAAACTTGAAAAGAACACTCCAGATCTTCGCTCTCATCAACAATTAGAGAAAATGCTTCATTGAGGTCATTGAGCAATGTTGTTGATAAAGACAGCTTGCTCGTAGCACTTAGTACTTTATCACCATTTTGACGTAACAGTCTCGCCAAATCGGATATCTCCTGCATGCTCGGCATGCTTTGTGGATTGTAAGACATAGCAGACATGTTGTATCACAATGACAAAGTATACAATACTTTGAGACGATTTTCTGGCCAACGTTAATAGATGCAATGTACCATTTTTTACTGAAAAAGACAAGAAAACGTGAGACAAAGTTTCGGTCCACAGTTGAAAAATAATTATACTTTATATTATATGCGCGATATCGTAAATACAAAAATACTTGCTGTCTAATACTGTCACAATACATAACAATAACAAATATATCTTTCATTATGTAAGTATGTAATTTCAATTTTATCACTGTTCCATACCCCTATATCATAGCTGCAATATTCTTCTTAAAATTTCATAATGAAAACTTATCTTTAGTCTCGCAAGAGGAAATACTTTTACAGTTTATAAATAATACCAAACGTCGTTCTCTACTAATCTTCTTCTTGTGACGACTGACGTTCTTTTAGCATGTTTCTATTTCTCATTTCCGTCATATGTTATCATATGGGATGCTTTACAATGCGCAACGTGTGTATCTACTTCATTCTACTTGCGTAAATACAAAGCTACATCATTGGTTATTTCGAAAATATTCTGCTAGAGCTAGCGAGTAGCGGACACAAGTTGAGTAATTGGAAACTACCCATGGTCGTCTGCAGAAATATTTGAAATTATCAATTCAAAATATCGAATTATATGATTCCCTTAAACGTTTAGTTGTGTTTTTCAATGAAATTTATAATAATTGTATATGCTAGCAATTTTAATAACAATAGGTTTTTAAGTGTTTGGCTCAATCCAGCTCAATCGATGCAACACATTGCATAATGGTTCTAGGGAAATGAACAGCTTCGTACTTTTTCCGTCGTCCCAACAGAATCAAAAACGTGGAACTAGTTCGAGGGCCCTCCGCTTAGGTGGCGCGCCGAAACCAGAATAAAAGTAAGACCACGAAAAACAGGCCCATTGGCAACCTCCCTATTCATCTCTGCTACGGGGATTTGTAGATGGTGCCACTGTTCAGGTCATCAGCTGTCGTTGATGACTTTATAACGTAAAGACATCAAGTGCGTAAGACAGTTGTATGGGTTGTGTTAAAAATTTGTAAAAATGGCAAGTCCCTTGACGAACGTTCCAGTCTCTCAAATATTGAAAAACAAGAGTACTTTTGAAGATGAGCCTAGGAAAAAAAGTAGAGAAGATTGGAGAAAAGCTAAGGAATTAGAAGAAGCCAGAAAAGCTGGTACTGCACCGGCTGCTGTTGACGAGGAAGGAAAAGATATCAATCCACATATTCCGCAATATATTAGTGCAACGCCGTGGTACTTTGGTGCACAGGTATGACACAATTTTATATGTTTTCTATATTACTGGGAACAGGAGACTACTAGTAAAAAAGGGTCAACCCCTGTGTATTTTGTGTCTGAAATGAAGCCTACAGCAAATCTGTGTATCTAGTAACTGTCATACAAAAAGCTGCATAAGGTTAGTCTTCTTTACTAGTAGTTCTTTGGTGCCAAGAGAACTGTAATTTGTATAATATGGTTCTTCGTATAAACATGGCATACAAATATGTATCAAATTACAGGGTCCTACATTAAAACATCAAAGACCCCAGCCTGAAAAACAAAAACAATATAATCAGTTAGACGAATGGTACAAACGAGGTGTAGATGCAAGTAAGGTAGTGCACAAATATCGTAAAGGAGCTTGCGAAAATTGTGGTGCTATGACGCATAAACGAAAAGATTGTATGGAAAGGCCACGGAAAGTAGGAGCAAAATTTACAAATACTGATATTGCACCTGACGAATTTGTTCAACCTGAATTGTCTGTTGATTATGATGGCAAAAGGGATCGGTGGGCTGGTTATGATCCAGCTGAACACAGAGCAATTGTGGAAGAATATCAAAAGATTGAGGAGGCAAAGAGACAAATGCGTGCAGATAAACTTAATGCAGAAGAAAATGATGATCAAGATTCCGATAAAGATGAAGATAAATATGTAGATGAGGTTGACATGCCAGGAACTAAGGTCGATTCAAAACAACGTATTACTGTGAGAAATTTGAGAATTCGCGAAGACACAGCTAAATATCTACGCAATTTGGATCCAAATTCGGCATATTACGATCCAAAAACGAGATCCATGAGAGACAATCCATATGTTGGAACCGAACAAGAGTATGTAGGAAAAATCAAATCAATCTATATCTTAGATGTTCTATTAAGTAGTGTATTATTGAATTTTCGCAGAGTGGATTACAAGGGAGAAAATTTCGTTCGATTCTCAGGAGATACGCAACAGCACGCAACCGCTCAATTGTTTGCGTGGGAGGCCCATGAACGTGGTGTAGATGTTCATTTACTCGCGGAACCTACAAAACTGGAGCTACTCAAACAGGAATACGATAAAAAGCGAGATGAGTTAAAAGACAAAGCTAGAGGTAGTGTTATAGATCGTTATGGCGGTGAAGAACATCTGGACGCGCCACCGACATCGCTTCTTCTTGCACAAACGGAAAATTACGTGGAATACTCCAGATATGGAAAAGTATGTTATTAAAACTTTATAAAATACGTTGCATATTTTACTGCTACAGAGTGATATTTTAAACAATTATATTTTTCTTTCAGATCATTAAAGGCCATGACAGGCAGGTTATTAGATCAAAATATGAAGAAGACATATTTCCTAACAATCATACATCAGTTTGGGGATCTTACTGGCAAGCAGGCAATTGGGGTTACAAATGTTGTCATTCTTTCATAAAAAATTCTTATTGCACCGGAGTAGCTGGAATTCGTGCTTCCGAAACAGCAAACACCAGTAATGATAATATTCCAAGCGGTAGTAAAGAACCAAAGAAGGAGGAGGAACCTCAAAATAATGAAAAGAAGACGGAAATTGTTTGTCACGAAAATTCGTCAAATGAAGATTCCTCGAGCGATTCATCTTCGGAAGAGGACGAAACGAAGACAAAACCAGAAATAAAAGATAGCAAGGCTAAAAAGAGAGATAAAAAGCGTAAACAAAAGGAGAAGCGTAGAAGTATCAGGAAAGCGGAAAAGGAGGAAAGTAAGTTAAAGGAGGCGTTGAAGAAGGAATTGAAGAATCAAAAAGATGCTGAGAAAGTGTTGAAGATGGACGAGCGAAAACGTCCATACAATAGCATGTATGAAGCTAAGGAACCTTCTGCCGAAGAAATTGAAGCTTATCAAATGAAACGTAAACGCGATGAAGATCCTATGGCACATTTTCTCAGTTGATCCTGAACATTCAGCCACGAGTGGAAATATTTGAGATTCTTTACACGTATTGACATTCTAAATGTATTTACCATGATTATAAGATATTGATGCATTCAATAATTCAACAAATGTGTTACCTTCGACGAATACTGTACAAAGAATATAATACTACACGTTAGTATGAAAATTAATAAAACATAGTCACTGAGGAGATACTGCTAGAAAAGGGTCAGCCTTATGGGTATTTGTGTCTGATGTCCAGTGGGCACAGTGAGTACAGAAAATATGCTGGAACTAGTACACCAGTGTTGAAAAGAGCCTTTTTACCAATATCTCCTCGACGACAATTACAATTTCAGAAATTTCCTTAAACCTCTGTCACTCACAAACTGTTGTGCTATTCTCGAAGCTACATAAACACCGAATATTATAGTTTTAAATTATAGAATCTAAAAGTACGTACAGAGTAAATGCGTTGGAGATTGCATTTTTTATTTTTAACGACAAAGTAACAGTATTATTGCTACTTTTATTTTCAGAGGAATTTAAGGTTATAATGAAAGTTGCCAGAGAGATTTCTTATTAGTTTACAAGATTAACTAGAATAGTTTTTATAAAAATTACATTCTGGTTATTGTTCCTGTAGTAATAAATGTAAAAGTTCCTAAATTGAAAATTCGTACCAGTATACAATAGTGAACGCTTGCGCGGAAGCCAATGGCGTAATCGAGATTCGAGATCCGTTATGGCCGCCCATTGAACATTGCTCGGGAGTGGAGGGGTATCTGCCTCAGCGATACAGGCCACTTAAATGCTCTCGTAAGCAAATTATGGCATTGCTTCTTATCAGAACAGAGGGATTACATTACGGATATTCACAATTACGTTACTTCTGCACCCGCTCGACCATGAAGGTGATTATTTTCATAAATTTTCACTATTCATAGAAATTGGAGCGCGGCGTTACCGCCTTTGCATTTCATAGATCTCGTTCTTTCGTTTCTTCATATTTGAAATATCTTGAATGTTTATCGGAAACTAGTGCGTATTGTACGACAAGTCATGAACGCGCTGTAATTGTAGGTTTAAGTAATGAAGAGCTTCTCAAGATAAGAAATAGTTTCCCTTTCTTAGCCTACTGTGCATTCTCCAGACAAAATATATTGATCCAGTGTCTTTTTTACAATTTGAAATATGAAACATTCAATATAACCTCTAATATCTTTATTCTGATGTATTCATGACTGACTATTACAGAAAGGATTGGTACTTGGGATTTACGAAGCAGAGGGAAAGGATGGTATTGCATTGACTCCTACTGCAGCAAGGTACAATGAGAAAGTCAATGGAAAACTACTGAAAAATATTTGCCTGTAAGTCTCAGTAAAATTATCAATTAACTGTTTGTCATTGTATAGTATTTGATAAGATATGGATAATTCTGGAGTAATTATACTTGTGCATTGCACATTGAACAAAATGATGCGGTTGGATTGTATTTACATTAACAATCATATCGCTTACCTCAGAATTATATTTGGTTTATATTTGTAGCTCGTTAGTATAATACGTTTGGGAATATATATACATTTTTAAACGACTCATTAATAAAGTTCACTGATGCACAACTCATAGTTGCTCCTACATACTCAGTAGTCGCACCTAAGTATTAGATATTTTATTTGCCTTTTCAGCCTGAAACAATTATTATAATGCTGCCTGAGCTTCACCCAACATTTACTACTGCTTACCAACAGTCGTCTCGTGCGAGACCTACTAGAATGTTTTTCGTTGTGGAAACTAGAAATCGAGTTAGCCCCACATCCCACGAGCTCACTGGCATTATTTTGATTGTTTCAGGGGAGACTAGGCCGAGCGGTAACGTTACATGTGTGATAAGAAGCACGGACATGGCGCAGAAGAAATGATAAGAGAATCTCTCTCCATGTTAACAAAAATTAAATCGTACCGATCGATTAAATTTCATCTTTTCTCAAAATACCGGTTTCACAAACGAGAATTGCATATGAATGATTTTCCTGGAGTTACGTAAGAGGTATTATGGAATTCATAATTAACCTGTGAGATCAGAAGACATCGAGATAAAACACACGCAATATATCAGAAATATCAGAGCGATGTCGACCGCCGGTGGAGGTGCGCTTGGTAATGGAAGTGGCGCAGGGAGTAGCAGCGGATCGATGGAACGTGGAAGAACCACGAAACGACATTTGCACTCTACAAATGTGCTCCATGGAATAAGTGGCACTCTGGAGGACAAAAATAATGACTTCCTGTGTCCAATTTGCTTCGAAGTAATAGACGAAGCGCACATAACGAGATGCGGACATACATTTTGCTACCGCTGCATCGCGAAGTCGCTCGAAGCGAATGGCCGCTGTCCAAAATGTAGCTTTACCCTGGGCCAGCAGGACATCTTTCCAAATTTTCTCCTCAATGAGATCGTTTCGAAGTACAAAATGCGAGACAAGGGTGTTGCCGAGTTGGGTTCATCGCGAAGCGGCGATAGAAGTCGAGGTGTCGCGGGCTCTGACCTTTCAATGCCACCTTGCGACGGTCTGAGAGACTTCGTCGCGGCAGAAAGTGCCAATCTGACTCTGCCCGACGTGAACGTAATGCTGGAGGTCCTCACGCAGAGGAAGCATCTGCTGGAAGCAGAATCCTGTGCGGCACAAAATAAACTCCTCCACGAGTTTCTCAAGCATCTCCTGCAGCAAAAGGAGGAGCAGAAGAATCAGCTGCAAAAGGAAGTAGCCTTGATCAAGAAGGACATGGAAGAGGTCGAAAGCATCCTCAGGGACGTTCAGAGTAAATGTCCAAGAGTGGAGGATCTAAAAGCATCTAGCGAAAACGACACGGCTCAGGTGTCGGCCATAAGGAAGGAAATGATCGACCTGATAGATATTATTGACTCAAACATGGTGAAACCTAATGAGACAGCAGCGGCGAGCGGAAACGATGCCTTTTCGAATTTAGCTCCTAGCGATAAAGTTAACGACCACGCAACCACTTCTACCTTAGCTGTACGCAGAAAACGTATGCACGCTCATTTTGAAGATTTCGTGCAGTGTTACTTCGATTCACGAGCAAAGGAATTATTATTCGGTCAGACTAAGACGTCGGCACAGAGTGAAACGAGTCACGGCAAAAATTCTGGCCTCGACGTCTTCCGCGAGAATCTCGTTAAATTCTCCAGGTACAATTCCCTGAGACCACTGGCCACGCTTAACTACTCTTCGGATATCTTCAACAACTCGACTATAGTGTCCAGCATAGAGTTCGACAAGGATAACGAATTCTTTGCCATAGCCGGTGTCACAAAACGCATAAAAGTTTTTGATTACGGCGCCGTCATAAGGGACACCGTGGACATTCATTATCCGTGCGTCGAAATGGTCTCCAGTTCAAAGATATCGTGCGTCTCCTGGAACTCTTATCACAAGGGTATGTTAGCTTCTTCGGATTACGAAGGAACCGTGACAGTATGGGACGCAGCGACTGGTCAAAGGACCAAAGCGTTTCAGGAGCACGAGAAAAGATGTTGGTCCGTTGACTTTAATGACGTAGACACGAGACTCATAGCATCAGGTTCCGACGATGCGAGAGTCAAGCTCTGGTCGCTCAATATTGATCATTCCGTAGCATCTTTGGAGGCCAAAGCGAATGTCTGTTGCGTAAAGTTCAATCCGCGCAGCTCCTGCCACTTGGCCTTTGGCTCTGCAGATCATTGCGTGCATTATTACGATCTTCGTAACATGAAGGAAGCTCTGTGCATATTCAAGGGCCACCGTAAGGCCGTATCTTACGTGAAGTTTATTAACAAGGAGGAGATAGTCTCGGCCAGTACGGATTCCCAGCTCAAAATGTGGAACATCAATAATCCGCACTGTCTGCGCTCCTTCGTCGGCCACGTAAATGAGAAGAATTTCGTGGGTCTTGCTACAGATGGCGATTACGTTGCCTGCGGATCGGAGAACAACGCCCTATACGTGTATTACAAGGGCCTCACCAAGCAGCTGTTCTCGTACAAGTTCGACGCCGTCAGGAGCGTCCTCGAGCTTCAGGAGAGAAGAGAGGAGGACCTCAATGAATTTGTTTCTGCCGTGTGCTGGAGACAGATGTCCAATGTCGTGGTGGCTGCAAATTCGCAGGGTATCATCAAGATACTGGAACTCGTTTGAGAGCGGTCGAGAAGACGTCACTGCGAAGAAGCACAAAATCCACGATCAGCACGTGGACTTACGTATTATGAGATAACGAGAGCGAAAATGTAGCTTTCGAAGTGTCGTTGATCCTGGATCGTATTCATGAAATGGTGCGATATATCCATAATGGGAAATTTATTGGGCCTCCATGCACGTACACGTTTCTCGGAGACTGACCTATACGATTAATTATCTGTCTACCTAATTTAGAGATGAAATGTGCACAAAAAACTATACAGTTTCAATTTCAATTGATGCGGCGTTACACCAC
>JARQSU010000661.1:170338-207805 GCA_030142265.1 Calameuta filiformis | reverse complement strand
CAAGATTCGATAGACGTTCTTGAGATTTAAAAAGTTGTCTCTCCTTTAAAGTTTTTCGTATATGGAGATGCATCTGTAAATATATGTATATTTCAAGAGTCGTTTCAAGTAAAAAAAACTTATAGAATTTTAACGAGAGTGAGAAAAAGGCGAGGAACAGGATTCAGGCGTGAAGCGTCAAAAATGTAGAAAAAAAAAAGAAGACACGAGCCTGATCATTCCCACTTAATGCAATTAGTATATAAGTATATTTCGAGTCAAAGTAGCCTAACGCTTTAAACTAGGTAATAAATAAGTAAGAATAAGAAATTGCTATACTTACAAGCAATAACGGTATATACTAGCAATTTTGTTTGTGCCAATGTAGATAAACTGGTAGGAGCAGATAGCTTCAGCAGTGAAGAGTAAATATTAAAAAACAAAAAAAAAAATTTATTTCATATGATTTTCACAAAAACTGTCTTGTTAAGCCTCTCGTATTAACGAGCAGGTGCTCTCTGTAGAGTCGCTCTAAGTTCCTATGGTTATCGTGACAGTCAGCCAGTCTCTGTGTGTCAGTCTAAAATTCAAAGTTACATATGTCAAATAATTAAAGGCAATAGTACGTATCAACGAAAACAATATCACGCGAGCGAAATTTCCTGAAACGCACGAAGAAAAGATATTGTATTTCGTGAGCGATTTTTTCCCTTACGATACAATGGAAAAACTCCATTAGAACGTATTAAAAGATACTGTAGATGAAGTCACTGATTCCTTAGTGGCTATACATAGATAGATGTATCGTAACGTTCCAGCCCGTGAAACTGTATTTAGCTCTTGTGAAAAAATTAGTCACGACTCCTGCGGCTCAAATTTCATTAGGTAAACTTTAATGGAAGAAGAACGAATTTCGCTCTTTAACCTCGATGTATCCAAGCCAAGACGAATCGTGACCGCACGGTGTAGATTGGAAGTAATTAGCTTGTAAATTACTATGTAGTTTTTAATTGGTCAAAGAAGTTCTCATGTAGATTCATAGAAAGTTATAAAGAGGAACGGATAAGAAAGGTGGTTGCTAAAGCGAGTTGTAAAGAATAGTATATTTTTAGATCGTATTTTAAAAACAAAAATGATGTATCGCGTTTAATCGGTGTCCAAAATGGCTAAAGATTTATTGTAATTAATAAATTGACTAATTGCTGTCTGATTATATTGACGCGATGCTGTTATTCGTAAATCATGTAATCCGTTCGTATTAAGTCCTCCGACCCTTATTCCTATTTTATGCTTGAATCTCCTTACTGCGTTCATCTTGTATAAATTGATGGTATTAACAAGTGTCTCTGCCACTCTAGAGCCGGGCCAAAGATTAAAAAGGCGGAAACCAGGGTCTTTTGGGGCTTGGACGAATCGGAGTTCGCGGGTGTCGCCGTGGTTGGTCTTGGAAAACCGAACCTGGGGATCAACCAGTTGGAAGAGCTTCACGAGGGAAAGGAAAATATTCGCATAGCAGCAGCAGGTACTCGACTTTGTGGCCAAGTGACGACGAAGGGCAGTCTTCCAGCATTTCTTAAAAACCGCCACAAGATAATCAGTGTTTAATTTAATTATGCAGCGGGTTGCCGAGCTTTGGACTGTGTTGAGATCAAAGACATTACCTTGGAGTCTTTGGGAGATGCCGAGGCAGCAGCGGAGGGCGCTGGCCTCACTTCTTGGTTCTACCAAGAGTTTAAGAATAAGGAAAAGCAAAAGACATTGCCAAAGATTTCATTGTACAATCAAGAAGATGAGTAAGTTGTTTTTTTTTCCCTGTTCAATATAACTGGCATTCGCACTATAAATATTCGTTGCGCCATCTATGTTGTTTAAATGAAAACAGGGAAGGATGGAGAGTCGGTACTGTCAAGGCACTTGCACAAAACTGGGCAAGGAAACTCGCCGATACGCCGGCCAATTTCATGACGCCTACAATATTCTCAGAGGAGGTGTCCAAAACCTTGACTGATCTGGGTGTTCAGGTTACGGTCCATGACAAAGCGTGGGCTGAACAGAAGGGCATGGGTTCCTTCTTGAGCGTAGCCAGAGGTAGCGTCGAGCCTCCCAAGTTTCTCGAGATCAATTACAAGGGTAGGGAGGATACGAGCGTGCCGCCAATTGTCTTCGTGGGCAAGGGCGTAACTTTTGATTCCGGTGGAATCAGCATCAAGGTACTTTTTGACACTGACGTGACCTCGTGGAAGAGAAGCAAATTGTTAAATAAGGACGTACACTTAGCCCTCAGCTCAAATGGATGAAATGCGCGCTGATATGGGAGGCGCAGCTTGCGTGGTCGCATCGATAAAGGCAGCTGCCGAGCTCAAATTGAATGTAAATGTCGTCGGGCTAATTCCTCTGACGGAGAATCTGCCATCCGGAACCGCCACCAAGCCCGGGGACGTGGTCGTTGCGATGAACGGAAAAACCATCATCGTGGACAACACTGACGCGGAAGGCAGACTCATTCTGGCTGACGCACTTTGCTATGCTCAGGAATTTCATCCGAAGTACTTGCATCCGTTTCCCGATATTCCGTTAATCATTAGCCGTTAACTATAATTTAAAAAAAAAATTTTCTTATTTTTCGCACAGACTTATCCTAGACATTGCCACTCTGACTGGTGCTATGAGAATCGCTCTGGGAGGCGCCGCCACCGGCGTATTTTCCAACTGTTGCGAGCTTTACGAGAAGTTGAGAGACGCCGGAACAATTACTGGCGATCGCGTCTGGAGATTTCCACTGTGGCAACATTACAACGATAAAATGACAAGTAGCATCATTTTACTTTTACTTTGTCCGTTCGATCGTGCGTGTAAGACGACGATGTGAAATATACTTTACGAAATTCGCAGAATCCGTAAAAGCCGCGGACATGAACAACGTCGGCAAAGGCAAGGGCGGCGGTTCCTGTAACGCAGCGGGTTTCCTCCGTGAATTTGCCGGCACTGACACGCCCTGGGTCCACTTGGACATCGCTGGAGTAATGGGCCCAGGAAACGAGGAGTTGCCATATTTATCGCCAGGAATGACAGGCCGCCCAACCCGTACCCTCATACAGTTTCTGCAGCAGATAGCTTGAGCTTGCAACTGCCACGATAAGTAAGGACCTACTGCGCGTGCCTCATTATTTTTATATTACATAATGATACACCCACGCACATACACGTATGCACACGTATATTAAGAAACCGCCATTAGCCAGATGTTAATCAGTTTATTTTTTTTTTTTTCGATTTTCCTTTTCATACGAAATCGATTGCTTTTTATTACGAGGCATTTACTACGTATTCCGATGCTCTTCCTTCTTGTACAGCAAAGCAGACTCCCTGAGTATCCTTAAGAAATTTCTTTGTCTATATCTCAAGCTAAAATCAAAGGCATCGACGTAATGCCGCGCTCCTCGCCGCGTTTATGTATCTTGTAACAATAGTGCCTGGGAGCTTTCGCTGCATCTGTTTCCAATTGTATAATAATATAGCGTTGTACAGGTCGATGGAGGAACGAGTCATGTTTATAACAATATGTCAAAGCTATCAGTGTAATAAACGTGTTAAAGCCGAACGAAGTAAGTAACCATCGTCTCGATACGTATATCCTTTTTTTTATTGACAATACGGATCCTTCGTATGAAACGCGTCGCGCGAAGATTGCGCGCGACAATAGGAATTGCGTCGGTTACGTAAAAATAACATAAAGTACAATAATCGCTTAAGAATAGAAATATATACCTATATTTATATATGTAATGCATACGACTGCCCATTACTAATTCTATATACATATCAAATTTTTTCGACGTTTCATTAAATGCATTATCTATGTACATATCCACTGGCGTCGATATCTTTACAAGCTATCTGGCAGCCGTCGCTTATCAATTCTCTGCTGTCACTGTCGGTGCATCCCGAGTGAACTTTTTTAAATAGCCAAAGCGCTCGAGAGCAGCAGCGAAACAACGAGAGAAAGAGATGACAAATCGACACTGCGCTCGGGTACGTTCAATGGATCTGCGCGTCATCATGAATATTTCTAAAAATGCGTGCTAATCGTATTTAGCTAAGTAATTCGGTGAATTCCAACTAAGGAACGATTGGCCAAGTTGATGTCCCAATAAACCATCCGATTAGCTCGGTACGGCGTATCTGAACTTTGTATGCCACTTATATTCGATTAATTCGTACGACCGTAAGGCTATCACTTGAGTCTCGCCAGGAATTTGGTACGACGTCACTCGCGGTCGCATTTAGATATTATTTACTTAAGTGCAGGAAGGCGGCGGTTGTTGCTGCTGCGGGGGAAGGGGCGCCGTTGCAGCAGCTGCGGCGGCAGCTGCAGCAGCAGCGGCGGCGGCTGCATAAGACGAAGGATCCGAGGGATCAAGTAGAGGCGGTGGAGGTGGCAAAGCACCGCCTCCTCCTCGACCACGTCCTCGGCCTCTTCCTCGACCTCTGCCCCGCCCCCTCCCCCTTCCGCGTCAACTCCTCCTCTCCGGCATCCCTATGTTGCTCGTTGTCTTCTCCAGAAAAGCCAGAGGTCCCTGAAGCGAGCCGCTTCCTACACCTCCTACGGGGAAACCCGCGGCACGACTGCCAGCCACGCCAACGCCTCCTTGGGCCATGAACATTCCTTGCTGACCCACTGACACGCCGACTCCTTGTAAACTCGATGGAGGAGGCGCACCTGTTCCCTGTTGCACCTGTAACGTTAAATTCAGTACCAAGATTCAGTCAGTGACTGTGCTTTCCTTGAGGGAGACTCGCGCGGCATTCCTTGCGAATCTCAAAACTGAATTTTATCGAATAAACGTAATTTACAAAAAAAAAAAAATGATAAAACATTAATATTCAGAGCATTATAATTACTCGTGGTAATAGATGATCGATTGAAATACGAGCTACGCCGATTAAAGCTGTACAAAAATTTGTGTTCGTGTGATCGGACTGGTCACGAGCTACTTTATCAGTTGCACCTGGCATGTTCTAGAAGTTCTAATAGATAAGGCACTCGACACGCATGCATGTAGATACAAGTAGAAGACGAACGAACAGACAGACAG
The DNA here is from genome assembly GCA_030142265.1 of Calameuta filiformis. NCBI lineage: Eukaryota > Metazoa > Arthropoda > Insecta > Hymenoptera > Cephidae > Calameuta > Calameuta filiformis. The sequence goes on along the minus strand of JARQSU010000661.1, from coordinate 202,730 downwards.
ATTTTACAGAAAACTATAAAGCCACGTGGGAAGAGAAAGGACTGAGGCATTTGGTAAGGCGAGGTGAATGAAAGAAAGCACAATGTTTCACCGTGAACAGAGTTTTATTCTAGAGATATCTACTTGCATGTAATGACAACATAAGTGGGACATGCGTGAACCCATGAACAACTCCTTATCAGGAATAGCCACGAATCCGCGTATCGTTAGGCTTCTACTATCTATAATATTAAAAAGGAGACCTACTTCGTACGTCCGAAAAAAAAAAAATAAAATACACCAAAGTATTTGCACGGCGGAACACGACGCTGTCAGACTTCGTTAAGAATTTCGTATTATTAAATATTTCGCCAATTCCTTTAACTTCTTCCTTTCCGTCGTGCAAACACAAGAATGCATGCATACGTATGTACATGCAAAAAGTATATACCGCCTGATCGAACGAAGAGAACGTACGGATGCGAAATAAATAGAACTATGTGAATTAAGAAAATAAAAAAAGGAGTGATCGAAGGGACTTAAAGAATAACTTTGTAAAAGTACAAAAAAAAAAACGACGGCACGAGGGTACATCGTCGAAGTAGACATAGAGAGATTTAAATAATATAGGAAGAAAATAATGAACGCTGTTATCCAACGACAAAACTCACATACTAAAATATTATCGCAAGTCAAAAACATTTCTACCAGAGATCTACGTGTTTCTCTCTGCACCTGGATAAATCGCGTACACCCAAGTCAGTGCGTGTAACTTTGTGTTTTTTTTTTTTTTTATAAGTGATGTGCGTTGCGCGCGTCTATATAGTCACTCAGTGTGCTTTTTAATTTGTGCTTTTTTGATATTTATATATGTATATATATGCAGGGTTACCATAGGATGCTGCGGTAACGCTAGAAAAAGCTGCCGTACTTTTTTTTTTAATCACTCCCCTACGCTTTGTTCGTTATTGTCTTTATCAGATTTATTATATTTTTGGCTAGGCATTTGTACACATTTCCACGTTAATTATTTTGGCACCGTTTATCCGTACCACCCCCTCCAAGAGTCTAATTGTAACGCTCTGTCGTATTTAAGATTTTTCTTCGGTACAGAATAATAATAATAATAATAATATAGGTTGCGTTTGAAAACCCTCCCATCATCGTTTTTAAGGGCGGCTTCGCAAGTCGCAAATCGTGCCTGCGTCCCTCGCGTCAAAACGATAAGAGCACTTCCAGTCTTGCATCTTATTACAGTATACGATTTTACGGTAGGACTTCTCTGTAAGGCACTGATTTTACGCAACAGTTTGCATTCGTTGCACTTGTACAATCGATTCGAGGAAATCTCAGGGTAGCCTCTAGGTAGTCCCAACACTGCATTCGCTCCTTTTCACTCTTTCCTTATTATATCTTTCATTTCTTTTTTTTCTCCTTCTTTCTCTCACTCCACTGCTCGTCCTGTGTTCCTTCTCTCTGAAACTACGTGCACTCGCACAATTTTACTAATAGAACGCAAGGACTTACTTAACGGCTACTCTCTATACACTATACACGTATATACACGTATATCAAAGTCTTAATTGTTATTACAAGAACGTAGCGTAAATTACGAACGATGCTGGCTCGTGACGACTCAGAATAATAATAAAATACATGATTTTTCTCATCGGAGATGCGATCCACTGCGCGGTACAATGATACGAATGACAGATAGGCATTTGAATTTCATCAAATTAACATCTATTTACAGGAAGGCCGAAGTAATTCAATGCTCTGTCGGAAGATAATGCTTACAGTTATGTCTCCCGATTGCATATATCTGTTGTGTACCGCAACGCGGTAATTCTTTCATGTAATCTCTGCTTATTCCCATTTTATGTCTTGTATGTTACTTCCTTTGATTTTGGCACCTTGCAAGGAACGTCTATATCTCTGATATCGCGTCTACCTCTAAGTTGAAACTTGATGGGTGGTTCTAACGGTATTACTTAAATACCTGTTGTTGGTGGAGTTGTTGCTGTTGCTGTTGCATTTGATGCTGCTGGAGTTGCTGCAATTGTTGCTGTTGAAGTTGTTGTTGATGCTGGAGAATTTGTTGTTGTTGTTGCTGTTGCTGCTGCATCGTAGATCCACCACCACCGTTACCACTTTGTTGGCCTTGGCCTCCTTGACTACCATTTGCCAGACCTATACACGTAACGGGATCCATAAAGAAATGTCCTTTGCCAAAAAGGGATTTTCTTTTCCTTCTTACCGTTGGGTGCTGGTCCTTGTGCGGGAGATTTTGCCCATCCTTGTAAATCAGCAAGGAGATTTTGCCACACAGCTATTTTGTCGTAATGCCTCTTAATTAGTTCTTCCTTTCTGGCTAGTTCAAGCTTCAGGTCACTAATATCTTCTTTTACAACTAGTTCTGGTTTGAGAGCCGATAGAAGAAATCTCTTTTGTAGAAAAAATGCTTCTACTTGTCGAGCAAGGTCTATAAACCTTAATGTAACTTGCTCGACTTCTCCACGAGCTTCATCTTTGTCAACAGCCAAACCACCGCAGGTCCCAATACCGTTACTTCCTAGACTCTCATCCTTCGTTAGGATGTTAAGGCATTGCTGTTAATTACAGAATATATAATTCATCAAAATTCATCAAAATCAAACGCACAAGCTTACATTTCCGCAAATGTATAAAATGCACGTTGAAATTAAATTTTAATAAATTAAAATTATGCTCTAGAATCCTATCTTGCTAACGTCAAATGAAATGAGTAATTAAATTCCGGTTTCTTAATACTGATAGGTGTCTGCATGTAGCAAGATGCTCTAGAGCCGTATCAAAATCTCTTAGAAATAACTGTACAGTTTATCATCAATTACCTGGAAAGCTTCTTCAAACTCGTCAACGAGATTTCCATTGCCGTTGGTCGGTGTTGCCATTGCACGCTTCCTCTGCGTAGATTTGGCTGTTGTAACCTCCTAGTCACAAGCACTGAACTATACGAATCCGAACGTGCACTGTAAGGTGGGGGATTCAGCATGCGAGAGAGAGAAAGACAAAGAAGATAGGGACCAAGCAGAAGCTCCCTGTCTATCTTTCCGCGTACTGTCAGATCAACGAATAGAAGCACCAATTACATATGTAACAATAGATATGCTTTAGTTACACAATTTTCTCACTTAGACTGTATTTACATTTGCGCAAAAACTATAACAGCTTCTCTCAGCTCGCATGTTTCCCACCATATTGCAATGGCAGTTATGTCCAGTATTTGCTACATGCGTACGCACACAGATCCTATATCTAAGCATATACATATTTCATAATATCGTTATCGTTATCGACACCTTCTGCACTTTTCAAAAGGGACAAGTTCTTATTGGCTACTTAAAAATATCATCCAACAAGAATTTGCACTTTTTGAAAACTCCTGAAAGTTAGGTAACAAGACTGGGTTTATTATATGTATATGTATGTATACATGATGTACATACATCACATACATGTAAGCGAAAAGTCCAGTGGAAAACGTCGTCCATCAAAATTGGTGGCGCTGATGGAATACACAGATATTGATCGAAGCATTTAACTTATTGGCTATAATACGGAATTAGAAGGAATATACTGATTGATTGCGCACCCATCTAGCAGTTACTAGAAAGCATCCAGTGTTGTAACTGGAGTCGCTTTAGTTTACATTTATTTATAAAAAGCCAAAATAGAACAATGACACTTACTTCATATTCAAACTAAACATGAATCTTCGGTAGTATAGTGGTCAGTATCCCCGCCTGTCACGCGGGAGACCGGGGTTCGATTCCCCGCCGGAGAGAATTTTTTTTTTTAAATATATTTTTTTCAAACAATCGTCTAAACAACAAACATTTCCCAACCAGATGGAAGAAGGCCAAAATTCTGCTAATCCGTGAAAGAGACGGCTCATGAAGTTGCAAACTATAAACCCATCGGCATCACCCTTGCTATAAGCAAATATTTCAAAAAAAATAGTCAATGCTACAATTACAACGTGTAGATTCTCATTGGTTACTTAAACATATCATCCAATAAGAATATGTACTTTTCACATAATAAACAATAAAAAGAACAAATACTTTTATCATTTGTCATCTTGAACATCCAACCCAAAATATCTATCCAATTTAGTCATTTAAACCGTATATATCCTTAAATTGTTGAAATTTGTTTGCAATTCAAATAAATTGTCAGCTAAATATGACAATTACATGGAAGTACAACGCAGTATATTCACATATATATTTTTCTTCACGTATATTACAAATGGAGTGGAAATTTATAAATAGATTTCGTTAAAAACACACTTCAGTGTTTTGTTTGTAATTGGAAATTCCATAACACAAAATTAGAGTTAATTAAATGAAGAGTCTTATTTTACAATCAATATGCAATCATACTAATTTCTTAGCTTCAAAGAAACTCTTGAGATGTTTCATCTGCCAAGCACCCATAACCAATAAAATGATTGTTTGAGTCACAGACCACCACAAAACGCGTTGGTTGGTGCTCTCAGATGTTTGTCTGAATCGTTCTTCACGATACTGAAACACAAAATATTAATATAACACATTTTTTCAATCATATTTACATTTTTTTCTAATAATTTTACAAAAATTACCCTCTGATAATTCTGTTCCTTGGTAATTTGTTCTACTTGATCAAGAAGTTGACGAATCCTTAACTGTAGTTCAGAAAGTTTTTCCTTTTGTGCAACATTGGCATAATCAATTGCATGTTCACCAACTTGTATATCTAAATGTACTCTCTGAAAAATATTATTCCATATAATATTTGTGTTAAAAAGAACATGTAACTGTAAAAAAATACAAAGTTGTACAAAATACTCTAAATAATTCTTACCAGCTGTGAACCACTGAACCACGCGGTACTATTTGAATATAGACAAATTACATGCTCTCCAGGAGTATTTGATGTAAAAGACATACGTCCCTCAGAACTATACACTTTGGAAAGCATTAATTTGTCATCAGGATCTCTGACTTCCACATGCATGCCAATACCAGGACTGCTTGGCATAAATCCACCACTTCTTGGATCATACAGCTCCACCTTATAGTTAACTATAGAAAAGGTCAGAAACAGCTATATTTATAGTCACAGTGTACCAAATGAATATGAGACAATAAAGAAGTTCTCTGAATGCAACTAATGATTTACAACGTGGAAATATTACCTAAAACTGTAGTTTCATCTGGGATTTCTTCAATGAAGCATTTTCGTTCTGTCTCGCCAATATGAAAGTACAGGGCGGTGGTGCACTGTAGTAACGCGCACAGGGCAATAAATACACCCATGTGCATCGACATGTTAAGTTTAATTCAATAAATTCTCAGAGAGATAAGACGAATGTGAATATAAAGTTGTAGTTAACAACGAGGAGAGAAATAAGTACTGACGGAACAACACGTCACCGCCGTCAGCCATTGAGTACAAGACTACTGGCGCCACCATGGCTCAACTTCTTTGCTATTATTATACGTAATCTTAAAATCCAAAATCAAGTCGTGAAAGTCCAAATAAAAATGGATCCCACTTTATTGGTTTCTATTGCAGTGATACTTGTTATCCTAATTATTAGTTTATCCTTCCTATCTCGTAGGAAATCAGGTACGTAATAGCCTAATAAACGTAGTACGCAACATATAACAATAGTTTTCATTATGTTTATCTTTCCTTCCTTGTCTTGTCAGACATTCAACAGCTGCTTTAACATCAGTTTTTAATTTTATATAATATTTATAGATGAATCAAAAACAGCTTGTGAAGCACAAGAACCTGCAGTACGTGGACAGCCGGTTAGGCGAGCTGCAGGAGTGAGGAATGCTCGTAGAAGAATGCGAGGTGATATAGCTCCACAGGCAGAAAGAGATGTAGCGAATGCATCTGACGAAGAGAGCAATGATGAAGCAACTGAACGAATAGAGTTTCCTGATAATAAAGTTGGTGCAAAGAAACGAGCAAAGTTGGAAGCAAAGGCTGAGAAAAAAGCACACAGAGAAGCAGCAGAACGTGAAAGGGAAGAACGCCGGAAAAGGGAACAATTACTTCAGGAAGAAAGAGACAAAGTTACTGAAAGAGAACGAGCAGAGGAACAACGCCAAGAGGAAGCTGAGCTGAAAGAAAGGGAAGAAAAGGCAAAGAGAGAATATGAAGAATACCTCAAAATGAAAGAAGCATTCAGTGTTGAGGAGGAAGGTTACGACGAATGTGACGAAGAGGAACAGAAAAATCTGCTACAAGAATTTCTTGCATACATTAGGGAAAACAAAGTAGTTGTTTTGGAGGATCTTGCGGCACACTTTGGTTTGAGGACAGTAAATGTTATCGAAAGAATTCAGGATCTGCAAGCAGAAGGGAATTTGACAGGAGTAATAGATGACCGAGGAAAGTTTATTTATATTTCTCAAGATGAACTCGAAGCAGTTGCAAAATTTGTACGGCAACGAGGTAGAGTCAGTATTACTGAGCTTGCAGAAAATTCAAATCGCCTGATTAATTTAAATTCTGGAAGCAATTGTCGCAATACTGTGGAGGCTCGATAAAACTTTATAATCAGGTCAAACAGAATGGCTGGGTATGCAATTTATCTGTTTTGTAAGGAAGGTGCCGACGGTCCACTTCTCAACATACTACATCAATTAAGAATATAAATAATGTGGACAATAAGGGACTTGCTAATTTGACTGTACAGAACTTTTCTACGTTTCTAGTGTCACAAATAAAAACGTAATACCTCGAACTTCCACCAAACTATTGGTTTGTCCCAGTCGTCAGTTAGCTTGGGGAGAAAGGAGCTATAAGCAATCGTAATGTCCTACATTGGGACAAGTCAAATATGTTCATACATTTTTATATAGAAAGATACTAATTTAAATACCTCGGAAAAATGTACTAGAATTTACAATAAATCGTATGTATACACATAATATTACAATGCTTCATGGCATTTCCCTTAATTAAAATATTTATTATGCAGTTCAAATTCATAAGATTAATAAAGAGCTTTTTTTACGTATCGATTATGTATAAGTCATACGATCGTTCCAGTTGCTCATTTAAAAGTCTAACTTGATAAAAAATTTCTAATCTAACTTAACACTAGACAGTAACATTTACATATCGGCAATGTTAAAATATCTTACTCAGTAATATAACAGTCATGTACATGAGATATTTTACAGCTATTACATAGTCGAATAGGACATTTTAACATTGCCGATAGGTAACTGTTTGTGTTTGCTCGGTATGGTTAACGTTAAACGCCCCTACAGGATTATTTAGACGATGAAGAGCACCTCACAGGATTCATGTCGTCTACGTCGCCAACAATCTTTTTCCTAATTAACATATAAATCAGCCTTTGGTTCTATGCCATAAACCTCTGTCGTTCTTGGTGGACACTTTGGCTGGCAAAAACATCGTACAGCTCATAACGCAGCACGGATGAACGAAGGTTCCAAGATACGAACACGTGATGAAACTCGAATCGATGTTGCATCAGATTCTAGTTTACCTTAACTACAAGATATATGATGATTCTCATTTCCCTGAACATGTAATTGATTTTTTGCACGACGAAGCAGCAAAAATTATGTTGAAAAAAGCTTCGGGGTTCAGAGGAATAAAGTTAGATACTTTCGAAAAAGACGCTTTTTTACTCCCCAAAACAATAATTATCGTTTGCCCAAAAGCATTCGACGACAGGCATTAAAAGCGTTTCTCTTAATCTTTCACGAAATATCGACAGAGCACGAGCAGCTTAACGGAAATTCCACAGCAAGGAGTAATTATCATGAACTTGATTTTAGTTCTTTCGTATGTCAATTTAAATGAATATTTTTTTATTGACTTTACAGAAAGAGGCGAAGGAATTCCACGAGAGTTCCTAGTTAAAGTCCCGTGGACGTAATAGCTTGTATATCTGGTTTGCCGGCTTCTACTAGGACCTTGTTTACCATTGAAAGTTGTGTTTTGGCTATTCGTTGCTCGATGCTAACCCATCTACCGTATATCGGAAATATATTAAATAAGATGGGATGTATCGTGTAACTCTGGCGCTGCCCCCACCTGAATCGGATAACCGGAATGACGGTTGGACGATCGCGTTGAAGAGGGAGTGTACGAGATTCTGTAAAAGCTGGAGGATTTTGCGAAAGACTCGCAGTTCTCGAATGGGAATCGCATATCGAGCCATCGCTAATTAAAAATCATAAATAAAAAATTTCAAATACCGTGGCCCACGTTAGCAGTGAAGGTTGAGAGAAATCGAGGAAGAAGAATTTTTCGAAATTCGGTTAAGCGTGCAGTGTTTCGTAATTGTTTGAGTAGACTTATGTGTCCATGAGGTGCAAGGTCTTAAACTACCAAGGCAACTCCCCGACGTTCTTACTCAGTGTGAGGTGAGCATTAGAGAGAAAAACAGGTTCCCAGCCCTTCGAGCTTCGTCGTACCGTCCGGAACAGCTGGAACCAGTTTACGTGTTCGTCGTTATCGCTAGACCGGAAGCACAAAGTTTTCCTTTGTTCCGGTAATGCGGGACGAAGCACCCCGTGGCACCACCGTCGCGACAATTTAGTCTCCATTGAATCTTCGTGAAGCGAATGCCTAAAAGTTACTTAGCAATGAGATTCGAGAACATTTTTCGGGCTCTAGATCTGTACTCAGTAACCCCAAAATATTAGTTTCATCCGCGATGACGTATTTCATGGAAAATCAAAAAGTCTCAAGAGACGCGTCGCCCCATTTTAAATTATCAAGAATCCGAACTTCGCACCGCAATGCGCGGAAAAGCGTACGGAGTATTTTTAGCGAGTAACAAATATCGTTTACGTTTCAGACTAGCAAAACATCTTAGAACGCGTAAAGACAGTCGTCGGGGCAACGCTGGAAATTGCCTGGAGCTTCTAGTACTAATGCACTTACATCACGTACCATAGAGTAGGTATAACGTATGCACGTAATGATTGATTCCTGATGAAAGATGGAACAAAAATATTTGATAACCGTCAAAGCCGATAATTAATAATTGAAATGTATTCTTTGCCCGTAGAAGAGAGAAACATATAATCCGAAAAGCTCTGTGGAAGCAGCTAAAGCAGTGCAGATCATTCGGCGTGTACAAAATCTCAGCTGCTACTGAACCATTGTCCAATCGTCTTCGCACTTCAGGTGACGTCGGCAACCTTTAAAAAAAAAAACACCTAAGCATTTGTCAGGAGTAACGCGCGTCTTACGTCAAAATGGTCCACAACAATCGTGACGGCGCCATTATAAAGGGGCCTTACCAGGAAATCAGGTAACACAAAATTTTCATCCTCAGAGAAAGCGTACAGATCTCCTCTGCAAGGATATAATTTTCTTAAAATTAAATACATAATAATTTTTCTCATTTTCATCCTTCACAGAAAGGAGAGGGAACCGCAAACATCTCAAAGACCACAAGAACGTCGTCAACCACAATCGGAACCTAAATCGGACAACAAGTATGGCTCCTGGGGACCCGTTTACAAGAACAAAGAACATTTCGTCGGCATGCATCTCTGTTAACCTGACACTTTCGCCGATCTTTCCTTGAGTAACACTAACAGCTCTCACATTATTTAATCGTTTGATAACGACCATGGGTATCGAAGTATATATATATTTTATAGCTATTAAAGAGAAAAGAAAAAGAAAAAAAAAAGAAAGAAAGAAAACGTCAAAGCGTGGAAGCATCGTACGTTTTACAAATTCTTAGCGTCAGTGCATAAGTCTTAATTAAAAATCTTCAATAGGATAGGATTCTGAGATATTTTAAACTCGGCTTTGCGACAACTAACGTAATCGATAAGTGTGATATTGATTCTTGCAAAAATCTTGCGAGCGAGATAACCTCTTGATGCAATAAACGAACTAGTCATTGCCATTGGCCGAGAGTCTCTTGCGTCCTTCTCATGAAGACTTGCTCAAAGTCGGAAATCCCCAAGGAACGGGAAGGGACCAATACGGCCAGTGTGATCTCGCATGGGAAATGTAAGAAACAATAGCACATGGTATACATTATGCATAAATGCGATTGACAATGGTTCAGTAATTAAAAATATTCGATGTTCTCCCTCATATCGAAGCATCCTTGCTTTTGCCTCTAACTTATTTTCAAACAGATATGCTTTTTAACGAGAATATTGTGGGCTCCTTTGATGGATAACTGGTAAGATCATATTTATACCGTATATGGTATATATGCAGATAAAAAATATATAAGATCGATTAAAAGGGTGTAAAGTTATAAAATAAAGGTTACAGTTACGGTATATTGTCGTTACACGGTGATCGATAACGCACGAACCGCCAGTCGGTAGTTCGAGACGGCAAGATGTCCTCGGCCCCTCTTGGGGTAATAAACTTTCTTCCTGTGCAGGGCACGTGCGAGAAAAAATCTCGTTGAAGTAAAGGAACGACAAAAACTCTCATTTTGGAGGGTGGTTCCGCCGGATATGCCGCAGGGGGCAAAAAGGGAGTAGAACGTGCATCAGGGCGAAGGGTTAATGGAGGAAAAGAAGGGTCCAAGAGGTTGTTGACCCCAGTGCCTACATAGTAACAGCAATCGGCATGACACGCCCTGTTAGTTAGCTCCTGCTTTGAATGCAGGAGACAAAAAGTATTTTGGCCGAATTCTCTATATCGATATCTAGAAACTTAAGGAGGCAGAGGACGGTCGTGAGACGCGTAAAGGAATAATCTCGAATATCCGTTCAGGCTTTCTCGTCGTAACTACGAGCAGTTTGCCTACTTTCTTCGATCTCCAGGTTCTCTCGATAATTTGACGAAAGAAAATATTTCGAGAGACTATCCAGAAACGTTTGCCAAGTTTGCACGGCCAAGTGCCCGATCTCTTGATAAAGGCTCCCGGTGTCGTTGGTTTTGTAATTTTAGTGAAAATAAGGAAAATGACAAAAAAAAAGTGTCCCTCGTGTCGTTAGTCGTACGAGTCGTCGGCTACCGGGCGGAGCTGAGCGGTTGACGAAGTGCAGGGGGAACGTCACGCGGCGGCTGCAGTTACTTTAGATTAGAACGAAGAAGTAGAAGGACGCGAAAGGAGAAGTAGGGAAGGAAGCTGGAGGAGCTTTTCAAGAGACGCGGGGAGTCCGCTGGTAGGAGCTTTGCTCCCCGACGACTTCCTTGGGAGCGTTCGCAGTCTGCTAGAGTCCGTCGGCGCGTCCGGGCCGCACAAACCGACGCTCCGCGGACTTGGGAAAGGAATCCGGCCCAGAGAACAAAATTCGACGAACTCTCATTACTTATTTATTTATTTATTTATTTATTCCCGTTATTTATTAGCCGCGAGGCTCCCGCGAGACCAGTTATTATTTATTTGTAAAAGCGGCCACGCTTCGATTTCATAACCTCGTCCGCGCGATAATCGAGTTCGCGGTCCGCGAATTGATCGCTCGTGCTTTGATAACGGAGTGCGATATCAGTGCGACGCTCCAGGTGAAGTGCCGACGGAGGAAGGCAAAGAGAAAAAAAGTGAGAGCGTTCCGGGGATTCAGATTTAACAACAACAAAAATATCGAAACGGAACGTCGCGAGGAACGCGAGACTCGACATTCGACCACGCTATTTCGAGGGCAAACTCAACGGTAAGCATGAGCTTATATATATATATATATATACGATGTCCTCTTGTTTCGACTCTTTTTCTTCGGAAGGTTAACGTTACGAGCGCAAAGGAGAGCGCATACCAAAGCGTCGTCTCGAGACGCGATTATATTCTGTTAAGGACCGCGACTCGAGTTTCCCAGAACGCTGTAATAATTACCTATCATATAAGAATCTGTAACGAGCAGCGCTATTACTCTTAACGGTACCAACACCAACTCTTAAAATTCTCAATAATCAACATCGTGAGAACAGTCCTTAGATAGTCTCGAAGAACCGGTAGGCCTGTTACAAGATGAATATTTATTGAGTCAAAGTCATCCCGGAGTAAAGGACAAATTGATTTGATGACATGGGATTCTCGACCGGATGCCGGATGCGTTAATGACATTGGAACTTGCACTTACTTATAACGGGACGTATGGAGACTTAGGACGATAAGGTTATTATCACCGTATAGGGCACTGGTGTAAAATTCACTATAATTAGTACATTTTGTCGATATACCGTCGAATCAGTGTATTCAGTACTTGTGTATTGTGGAGAAACAGGGAGAACTTTACTTTCTCCGTAAATTGAGCTTTTAATTTATGACACTAAAGAGTCAAGTCACCGACTGCTTTCTGCAGTAATTACGAGATAAAAGAGCCGTACGTACGTATATCAATACACGTAGAAAACTGAGTCAAATTAGGATATGGAAGTGATATTTAAAAAATACATTAATTAAAATAATACTGTATACTCGATAATTAATATTTATTTCCACTAAGATTTATATGATAAATATCCCGAAAAGTCTCTCGATTGACTAGTATGCATCGACAGGACCTTCTTAATGAAAGGAAGTAGTAACAGCTTTCACTAGCCAGACACGGGTTGACCTTTTCCTACGGAATCTATTAAGAGCAACTGCTATCGCGTGCGATATTCGTTTACTATCCGTATAGAATCCTATACAGCCAGTACCCTGGAAATCTCAACCGGAAATAGAGCTTCCTTCTCCGACGAAAATCCTCGGCTTACGGGCGTCGTCTTCGTCTAAATCTCGACGTACCCTCCACGTCCCTGTTTGGCTCTGACTTTACTACACCATGCCACCCAAAGCAATACCGGTCCTCGTCGTATCCATAGGTGAACCAAGAAGGGCTGCTATTTTTGACTCCATCCGACAGTCACTCGTCGCCCCGACTGTGCCACCCTCTGCAAACAGCCTACATACTTTTCATTCTCCTCATCGGCGCGAACGTGCCCACCCTCGGCTCGTGCCGGGTAGCCCAGCGTGGGCGTATGCGTCGATGTGGATGCGGCTTGCCGCGCGGCAATGCTTTGACCCTGCGTTGAGAATTAGTGCAGGGTGCCAGTGACAGTTTCGCTTGGGGAGATCAGCCTGGGTTCGTTCAACTCTGGGGATGAAGTTTCAGGGGATCCTCCTGCGCGACGGTATCCTGGGGATACTCCTGATACCTACAGGAAAACCTAACCCATACGCGTCTATGGGTATAGGAAACGTATAGGAATTCACTTTTCGAGACGGGTATATCTCTCTATAGGATTTCGATATTTATTCTGCTGCAAGAGCCTTTAAAAGCTCGTGCGAACGGTGGATCACGGAATGAAACGGATGCGAGTCGTATCCTGTCGAACTATCCCACGTTTGTTTGTTCTTTTCGTCTGTTCTCATTTACATTGCTCTGTGCAATTATTTCATTGTCCGAGCTCAACGACTTTAATTGCCTTTTGTCGTATCGGGTGTAGCGTAGATTTTACGCGAAGACTCGTCCGACTCTTCGCGGAGTTGGCTCAGGTGTAAGATGGACGCCATTGGCATGGCTGAGATTGAAAAAGAGTAGCTGCCGTGGCACAGTCTCCTCTTTCGCCACTCGACTGTGGAAGGACGGTGACAAAAAAGATAAGACAAAGCGACGCGCCTGCCGGCATAGCACGCTGGAGGAGAATCCATCCCAGGAATAGACGAGTTCTTTTTCTTCGTTTCCTTCCGCCGAGTAATTATCGGTAGAGCCGGTCCTCTCGTTCGGTCAACTGCCAAAACCGAGAATTCGCTCCCTACCGCATTGATGTTCCATCTACCGGAAATGGAGGAGGACTAACCTATTCTCGTACCAGTAGAATCTTCGGCATCCGCTGCTAAGTTCATGGTAAATTGATTTTATCGATCGCCGATAAGGCTGTTCTCTCTCTCTCCCTCTCTCTCTCTATTCTCTCTCTCTTTCTCTCTCTCGTGTACGGTTCGTAAAGTTCCCGAAGAATAACGGTGTCTACCGCCGTGCTGTCGGGACGGCGACAGTCGCTATGCTGAAAATAGAACGTTCTACCACCTCAAGAAGAGAACTCTCGTTGAAGCCTCTTTGTAGATTTTCTCTCCCTTTTCGTCGTACAAGGCGATGTCTGAATCTCTCGCGTTCCACGAGCTCGATCGATGCCAAAATATCGTTCCCAGCTGTCGATCTTCTCCAGATGATATCCTACTTCTCCATTTTACTAGCACGCGCAGCCCTCGCCGAGGGCGTGTGCTGCTGAAATTTCGAAGAAGACGAATACAGACATACGAGATTAGGGTGGCTCCTTGAGAGTGATCCTAAGGGAGCGGAGGACCCCAGCCTCTCGCATATGTCGAACATACGAGGGAGCAGGAAAGCCCGAGACAAGCGTATGCGACTATTTAGAAGAAACGAGGAACAAATAAACCGAGCTGGATGCCAGCCAAGGGTGCTTTGACCCTATCCGCTGCCGACTACCGGCTTACCCCCCGTAGTCACGAACTTTAAGACTTGTGAGAAGCGCCGGCCGCGATTTATTTCGTCCGGTAACGACAACGAGTACGTTTCAGTCCATTATTTTCAAATTGAAAACGGTTTACGGTTTCGCGCGATGAAAACTAGACCATATAGACGGAGTCAATACGGAAGAGAAGCTTTTTTCTTCTATAAAAATCCCCGTTACCGGAGGAAAATCTTTGAATAACTATATTTGGCCCCGTGAGTCACTCACTCGACTGGTTAGGATGTGCGAGCTTTGTTTGAAATTTAGCGGAGGTAGAACTGTCTACCGAGAGTACCGAGTGCATACGCACACAGTCCCGTGTCTGCATTACCTTGTTCTCCATGCTTGACGATAGTATCTTGATGATTAACGCGGACAGAATGTTTTTCACTGATAATTTTGTTGATTGTTGCAGCGCGAATGCACGAGGATATATATAATTGCCCGAGGCTGTAGAGAGAAAAGATCATGAGAACCAGAGACTCCATCGTTTACACTCCCGTGTCGCTGGGACCGGACACCGACGACGAGGAAACGTTAGTCAATGCCGAAGTATATAACAATGGTAAGTTATTAAAAGAGCTTCGTTAACGATGCACTAAAATAATAAATACGTGTACAATATTTTATTCTCGCTTGGGGCATTAGCCAGTAAGCTATATAAATTTCAAATATCATTGTTACCGTCGGAGTAAAGAGCGTTCAATACGCTTCCGAGCTGCCGTGCGACGCTACTTTACCGACAGAGCATTGTCCAAAAAGTAATACATAATAAAAATAAACAAAGCCTAGGTATTTTAATAGATCAGCATGAATCAGTCTCATCGTAATCTCTCTTCAAGGACGCAAATATCATTTAACAATGTGACTTCTATCGTCAGTCACTGGTTCCGTACTAATCTAATCGCGAATACGAGCTTCTTTGTATTTCAGTATACATAAATACGTCGCACGAGCATTACACGGGGATTACGAGACGTAGTCGTATAAGAGGCGCCAGTCGATATCCCATTGCGGCGAGTTAACAAAGCCGCAGCCGATTAAAAATCGTTCGACGATTCGTATGGGTAACGCATACGTCTTGAACCGTCGTCCGATTATAATTCTTAGCTATCGCAAGTATTAAAAACGAACGAACCAGAGTCGTTATTCCTGCAAAACAATGATAATAAAAAGCATAGAATAGAAAGAGACAAGGCGAGCCACTCGGAAGACGATCTCGAGTCCCACGAGTATAGGTATACCCGATAAGTTTTATCAGAGTTGGCGCCGTCTGGACATTCTATTAATTTCCCAATCGGTCTCCTCTTACGTATACGTAAATCCCTTTAGCGTCCGTCTATTCCGATCGATGATCCCTCGTGGAGGATCGATAGCCGGAAGGAACGTAAATTCGTTAGGTTAATCCGGCGCTAACGAGGACCCCGCTCACGCGAGTCTCTCTCGCATAAAGGGAAACGTCCTCGAATGTCACCAAAGAAGAGGGATAGCCATACTACTTGTATACCATAGGATAGAAGCCAAAGCGAGCATCAACGTCCAACGTAATCTCTTTAAAGGGATCAGAGATTACGGTGCCATGCGGGACACGTAGTTGACGTGCGGCACGTACGCTTAGGTAAAACGTAGCTGCCCTTCGGCGCCCTGAGAGATTCAGTATCTTGACCACGTATGTTTTCCTCCGTGAGCAAAAAATGGAAATGCAAGTAGATGTTAATCGTTGAGTTCGTAAATTATTTTTACAATATATTACTCTATATATATATATGCGTATGTATATATGTATACAGAACATTTATATACAACTAGTCACATAACAGGTTCCCATAGAACTAATCTGTTACATGATTTTTCGCCTCGAGAAAATCGTATTTGCCACAGCCAAGAAAAGTGATACTGGATTCGTTAGCTCAGTTGAGGTTGTGTCGACAAGCAGCTTCTCACTGTACGCAATATGCGTATGCGAAAGTGTCCATAGATACGGTGCAGAAGGAGCGAGGCATTCGCGATCGAAGCGTATCAAGCCGTGAATGAAAGAAGGAACGAACGAATGAATGAACGAACGAGTCGACGAATGTCCCAGAGTAGGGATAAAGATACGTGGGAGCTGCGTGGGCGATCGAAGCGCGTATCTCGTACATAGCACGTACGTACGTATCGTGATGCTGCCTATACATTTAATCCAGGGTGTATCGCAGTTAACACGAGTGCATTTACGTGAGCCGAGGACCATTCAGGATAGTCATGGCAGCCGGGGACACGGACCGACTTAATTCGTTCACGTACGAACTCGTAACTCGCCCTACCGATCTCCGCTGTCACCTAGCAGTTGGTCAGGAGGGCGTGTTTGCGAATGTTTTTTTTTTGTTTTTTTTTTTTCTGTTTTGTTTTACGCGAGTGTATTCCGTATTCCGAATCTCGTGGGCGAACTAGACTTCTGTATGTAATAAGTGGACGTTGTGCGCATACGCGTACCGGGCAGTGGTTAGCTTCGAATCCGCACGAACGTCCAATAACGACGAATCGACTTTCCTCTTTGGACGCTGCGATAAATTGAAGTTAACGGTTTTCTGGCTTCCGTGTGAATTTGTTATAACGCGTATAGGTGGTCCCGCGCGATACGTACGATGATCCTGTTTAGTGTTTATAGGGTCTAAGTGGACGAGAGGAATGCCGGGTATTCGGCAGCCGAAAATGAATCCCCAGTGTTGTTTGGAGGACTACATTGGTGTCCTTGAAACGCGCGGAACGGATTTTGTAAGTCTCTCATTGGACGAGAGATACGATACGGACGGGGGAGACGGCGTTTCTATGTGCACGTGAAGATTCCAGAGAGTCTACGGGCCCTGGGACCTACTACCTGCTGGATGACGTGGCTCCTACGAAATCCAAGGGCCTTACGAAACGGCTGCCAGCGCGTCTCTCCGTGTGTCTTGGAGGAAATTTATGCGTGGGCGTTCAATCTCGACGTAGTTTCCTATCGGGACGATTAGCCGAGCGATTTAACGTTTAACTTTGCCCACGCGTCAATTGGCTTCAATGTAGGTACACAAGAGGGGGTTTGAGATAAATGCACGGGAACGAGTTCGCAATGTGCCAGAGGCAATGAAAAAGGTAGCTCAAGAAATTTGTCTTCCCTTTTAATCTCGTTACGCTGCTGATCGAGTCTTCCGTACACGGTTGGGGCCCGCTTCGATTTTTCCTTCGAGATTCTTCGTAAGGCCCATCGAAAAGTATCGAACTGCCGCGGTGCGGTAAGATTCTTTTTGCCGGGACGATGTCCGTATCGGGGCCCGTATAAGGCCCGGGTTGTACGCACGGGCCCCCTGCTATCCCATACATACACTTCGCCCGGATAACCAGCTCCCGTGTCGCGGTGCGCGCCCTTACACGATTCGTCGTAGACGTGGGATCGTAATGCGCGCTGCCGTCCTCTTGTAACAATTGTCGAGGCACGAGGAATTCTGATGGAACGAGAGAAGCTGGATAACGAATTGAAATGAGGAATTCCGGTCCACATAGTACATTTTTGCTGGGAGGAATCGAGGGATGCCTGCTGTCTCGTTCTTTCGATTCCTTAGACCCTGTTCGTTGCACGAACCTCTCCTCTTCCAAGTACCGTGCACTTCGAAATAGGCTTTAGTCCTTTTTAACGGCGAGTCCACAGCGAGGTGCTCGCTTAATTACCGGTGCTCGTTTCAGCGTGGGCCCTACCTTCGTTCTCTCGCACTTGGGCCCACGATCCCGGTCCGCCCACCCGCATCCGCTGTCTTGGCCTACGTACCAAGGTGTATACAATACAGAGACACGCCAGCACGCACGCACGCACGCACGGCTCCGTAAGCACCGTGCACCGGCTCGCCGATCGTTTTCTTCCTACTTCTCCTTTTTCCTCCTTTTTTCCCCATTCTTCCTTTTCCGTCTCGCGAGTCCTCGGCTTCCCGGCTCGTCGACTCGTCACGTCCGGCCGCTGGTTTCTTTTTCCGGCCGAGATCCCTCGAAACTATCTGCGCACCTCGAACGCGCCGTCCCGTAGATCTGTGCGCTCGCCCTGACGACTGCAGTGGGTTGGCTGATAAATAGGTAGGTAGACGGTGGCAGGTATGGTAAAGCCACTTTAACCTGTTCGCGTCGCGACGAGATCGGGTCACTCTGGAAGCAGGCGGATCGGGGAGGTCAAAGAGAGAATTCGACGGCGCGTACACACCGAATGTAAAATCCGCGACGTCAAGCGACGTTCTTACATGGAAATGCGGCTCCGTTACGTACACGAAGAAATATTACCTGACAGCTCGAACAACGGGAGCATTAGCATTTTCACGCCTAGGAGACCGGATGCATCCTATCACCTTCCAAGACACGATCCTCCGTGTTCCTTCGGTTTGATCATAGTATCAACATTGCTCTCGTTCTATAAACAAGTAACCTTAACTAACCCGAACGCGTCTGCGATCACGTTACACATCCACACGAGAATCTTATCCAGCCACCCACCCACCCACTCGTCGATCCATCATCAATGGAGCAACGCTAGGTGGATATGATCTACGAGACACTGGGACGTGTCATTCCCGTGCAGATTTCTTTAAGCAAAGTATCGTCTCGCGCGCCGATAAGAGAAGCTCACCAGGCAGCTTCTAGCTGGTTCTGCCTAGTACTCTGTGCAAGCGAGGCTATAGTTTCTGTCGTGCACATTAACGAGAGGGTTCCGTACCGAGTGTTTTAAGATAGGCTGACTGTATGTGTGCCACACCGAGGGAGAATAGCGTGCGTGCGGTGCACGAGAGTTTGAAAGAACAAGAGAGAGAGAGAGAGAGAGAGAAAGAGAGAGAGAGCGTACGTGATTCTGCCACAAGAACGCTCGTAACCATCCGACCACTAGCCACTCAGCCAGTCAACCAGTCATCCAAGCGGCAAGCGAGCTCGCCAGCCAATCAGCCTCCATATAACGCTCAGTGCTGCAGACTTGCCTTGGCTCGACGCTCTTCCAGTGCCTTCAGTGCCTCCAGTGCCTTCGGTATAGTGCGTTCTTCTCGCCGCGTTCGAGTAACCCAACTCCTCTTGATCGCGAGCTCACGTCACTCCTTCTCGTCCGTAGAATAGAAAAGCGATCCTGGATCGCGATGAGAAAGATAATGCTAAAACGATGCGAACGCGAGCTGTCTTTTGTGTGCGATTCTTTGTTACGACATTGTTAATCCAGTGACAGATATTATAGTGATCACCTCCCAGTGGGACTCACCTGGTGATCCCTTTAATAATCTAACAGTGAGAGATGAAGTGAGGGTACTGCCAAGTTTGCTACTGGATTAGAGTGTTGTATATACACCATGGCGCCTCCGTATAGACACAGATCACCTCGGCCTGGATCCGGGCTCAGTCTCTCCGTTCTCGGTTAGTACAGGAGATGCTTTGAAGCGATATTTTGCATTATGTGACTCCTTGGGACAGGTATATACAGAGATGGGTATAGGTACGGAGATAATTGCCTTGGATTTCTCATACGTTCAGCGCCCGTGAACTACATGCTCCTCCATGTCGCAAGAGAAGGAACAAGGCAGAATGTAGAAAGGCAAATTGTATCAGAGGCTTGGCGTAAGAGACTGACGTAAAATATCGGGAAACGTCATCCGCGGGGCCCGTGGGCAGGACTCTTTAGAAATCGCACGTGCGTGACAGCGGGTTTGTCGTGTTTATTTTGAAAACGAAGCCGACCGTTGCTCGCGCCGAGCTGCTGCCACCTGTTGCACCCAATTAAATGGCGTAATGACATTTGCCTTTCGAACCGCGACCAGCCATGTACTCCTTTCGTATCCCGGCGGATTCTTTTATTTAGTCGCCGCACTCACAATTCTTTTCTCGTTACTTCGCATTCGCGCCACTTTCGCAGACCGCCCAAGCTGTCTCTCCGCGTATCCATTCGATTGCTTATGCAGCTACCTGTAGGAATATCTCCGCTTGTCTTCCTGAACTGGCGAGCTGGCAAGACGGTAAATTACAATCGGTCGATTGTACCGGCTGTCTGAAAGTCGGTGGTTTTGTCATTTCGTCACGGAGCTATTTACTTTCTGACAAAAACGCGGAACCTAGAAACCTCGAGACCTCGGCTGGGTGTATCTCGAGAATAGAGGCGTCGTGGGATTTCGTAATGGAGATAGACGACTAATTTAGATAGCGCCGTACACGAGATTGCAATTAAATTAAACGAGACGATTGGCTCCGCCGCTCTGTGTACGGATGTAATGAAGTTTTTGGTTAAAAGGACAATCAAAAGTCTCCGATCTACAGATCGGCTAACTAATTGCGAATTGAAAAGCATCGAGCTCTCGATTATCGCGCGAGCCGGAGTTCGGCTAATTCTGAGTCAGGATCATCTCGATAACGATAAGCTGCCGAGAAACTCGAGGTATCCGCGAAACGGTGCAACCGCACGGCGACGATGACCTACGAAATCGCGAACGGTAAACGTGGCGCCGAATATTCATGGAAAATGGCGCTGCTGACTCAACTTCTTCGTACAATCACCTTGCCGTTCCGTCTGCGACGCTACGTGTCGATGCCTTTTGACGATACCTTTTTCTTCGAGGATTGGGCTATTAACGGACTCTTTTCTCAGAATGGCTCGTACCGCACTCAGACCTGCTGAACCGATGCAGCGAACGGACCCTCGTATACTCCAAAATAATACGCGAGGCAGCCTTACGTACCAGCCGGTTTGCCCGTCAGGCGCTGCCAGTCAGGTCAGTCGGGCCGTGAGCACTAAAGTGGTCGAGACAGCGGGTGGGGGGAAGGGGTAAGGGGGGGGAGGGGAAGGGGCACGGTCTAGGTTAATAGTACAGTCGAAAACCCATGAATTCCCAGGGCTCTCCGACTCCCTGGAAAGGAAGCGTGAATATTCATGTTCCGCGCGCTCATGTTCCCAGGCTTTTCACAGCCGAAAGAAACGAGTTCGGTATAGTCGGGTTAGACGAACGAGTGCGGATGAACTACGTAGGTCTATCTCTCTTCATCTCGACTGAGCTACGGTACCGCGTCCACGCTCTTCAGGGCCACACAGGTGCGTGTCTTTCGCAACGGTGCAAGCTGTAATTGAGCCGCGAGTCATCGTGGATATTACCAAATCAATATCTGGCTACTTTCCAGACGCATATCTACCTACTGCTACACGCACCAGTCCCAACGAACCGTACCAACAGCAATGGTACAATCCGTTGATCTTCGGACCAGATCATTTTTCATGAGTTCGGGCTACCCGGAGGAGAGGTCGGTCAATTTCATGTGGACAAATAGAACTCTAGAGTAAGCAGCACGATAGGGAGGTGAGGACGATTCTCGTGAAACAGTAGAACGCGTTGGTGAAGCCCCGAAAAGCGTGACAGGCTTATCGAAATCTTATCGCCGTTTCCTTATCGCCGGGGAAACCGGCAGGTAAACAGCGTGTGAACTCTTTCGAGAAAAAAAGCAAAAAGGAAACGGGCTCCGATCGTTACCTGGACTTCCACGAAGTTCTTTCACGAGCGTTGCCTTTTCCTTTTATTTCTTTCTCCTTCTTTTCTCTGGACGCATTAAGTGCACACGGGAACGCCTGAACGTATCGTGGCCTCTCGAGATACCGATTTAAATACACGAGAGCTGTAGGCGAGCCGTACGGCAGGGTACTTTCTCTCACTCAGGCCCCGAATAACGATTATTACGCGTGACTCGCGTACCGAAACGAACTCCTCCAGCTCTCCGGGTCTTGTGGTCGAGGATCTTGTCCGCCTCCTTCTCCGGCTGCGCTGTTCTTCTTTCGCTCGGATGGAGAAGTTATAACGAGTCGGGAGGGAACCCCCGCCTGCGTCGCGTCGCCGCTCTTATGCCTGTCCACTGAAATGAGAATAAAAGGAGAGCCGAAAAATTACCTTGGCCGCGCTCGCGGTTTTGATTCGGGTCAACCGCTGGCCGAGCCTCGATCCGCCCCGGGAAGCCTCACGAAAGCGGAGCACAAGAGAGTCGAGAACGGAAACGACAGGTGGAGCAGCGACCACTGTCCGCGCGGATGATGGTTCCTTCCATTCGCTTATTCGTGCGATCTTACCCACTCTAATTTACCTGGAGAACGGTATTCCATTCTAGTCGCTAATTAAGGATTGCGACAGGCTGATTTAACACTTATTCACAGCAGCGGCAAACATTATAGATCAGGTCCTCTGTGTACCGGATGAGCGCGTCTACGTCGTACAATGGAATACCTATTGGTTAGATCGTGGCTATGACGATTACAGGACGAAACAAATGAGATACAGTTTCTAACGAACAATGAGACGCGAGAGCCCTCGGGTCGGAAGAGCCGTAATCCTGTGTAAACTACAACTGGCCATAAGAGTCAGGTCGCGTCGAGTGCGTTGACCCAGCTATGGCCGGCTAGGCAGAGCTGCACCTGTCCGACTTGTATTTACCAGGATAAGGTCGCGCGACCTGAATCATAGCTAGGATACTGCCAGGAGTTCAAGTACGTATGAATGTGACTTCAAGAAATGGAACATTTGAAAATTGACCCTGAAGACCGGGTACGGTCAGAGGGGTAGGATATCACCCTGTAGGAAGTACAATCACGTAGGACTAATATTAGCTACAGGTATCGCATCGGACGCGTCTCTTGACCTCACTTTCTCGGGTCAATCGCTCGAATGCGAGGCGCCTTGAGGATTCGTTCGTACGAGCATTATCTATTGGCTGGTCGATCCACGCCAATGTGCTGGCCAGATGTGCGTCCCAATAATATATATATAGTGCCGATGTAAGTGCTTGACGCCTCTCATCCTTTCAGACTTGGCGCAGATACGCGCCCTGGTCGAGTCATCGGGGATGGGTGGCTCGATATGTCCATCGTGCGAGATGCCTTTCGACAAGGGCAAGAAGCGTCGGCTGATCGACTCCTGCGGTCACGAGCGCTGCTACTCCTGTCTCTTTCGCAGCGAGGCTTGTCCACTCTGCCTCCAGGACGTCAGACCCGAGGACGAGCTTCGTGAGACAACTTTTAATTCGGGCTCCAGCTATGCTCTGGCGTCAACTCCTATTTCCAGCCTAGGCTACGGAGACGACTGGGTCGATGATTCCTCCACGGTGAATTCGCTATGTGGCAGTCCCAGGCCACGCGCTAAGGCTGCTGCCAGGACCAACTTACCGCTGAGAGTCATGCACGTAAGTTGCGTATTTGGAATTATTCGCACCAAGGTGGAGATCATGAACCAATGACGCATCGTGGTACCAATACGCCCACTGAGCTATGAAATCCGATGGTTCCATGAGTCGTTTTACACCTACGCCGAATCTTGATTCAAGATGGTCGTGTTGAATTGGATCTATAACCAGGCCAATGGGCTTCGCGTCTGACGACCGTACCTTATTCTATTACGCGATTACTTCATTCGACTTTCTACGTGAATGTTTTAGCAAAGAGAATCGTCAGTGGACATGGTGTCATCCGTGGGCCCGGCGAAAGGACTCAAAGGAAAACCGCCAGTCTTACCAGAGTCTACGTCCCAGGCTCGTCACAAGGTCGTCATGGCGCAGAGTATGTTCATGATAACTTTTCACGGTTTTCTATGTGCGATATCCTTATCCCAACGTACGCTTTATCGTGCTGATTTTATCTATTCACTGGTCCAGGTTGCCCGACGCCTCCTAATCAACGGCGAAGGTTCTTCCTCAATCCGAAGGTCCTCCGGAGTCCTTTTGCTCCGCAGAGGGCTGCCAGGCGCAGTGCTACAGCTCCAGAGCACACTGGAAATGAGAATCCCTCCGCGTTGTCAGGTAAGAACTTTTTCACGTTACTTTCTTATGGATAGTTTCAATAGACGCAACAGTGTCTTTTGAGTAAGTTCGAGACAATAGGGATGTGATATCTTATTGAGAGACTTGAGAATAAAAATGACGCGTACGCAGCATGGATGACATCGTCTTGGGAGGGAAAATCTCGATGGCCGGGTGTTGTCCTCGGGAAAATCAAGTCCTTGTGGAGCAGCAGCCAAGGTTCAACGAGCGACGGCCTAAATCAGCTGATTGGATCATCGGACAAAGTTACAGGCAGGAGGATATCTAGTTACGAGTGTGGATATTGAGTTGACGAGTGATTTTGAGTATGCAAATTTGGGTACTTGCGTACCGTGCTGGCTGATGATATTTACGAAAAAAAAAAAAAAAAATGGGGACATAATTTCAGGTCGTAATGTACATCTTACTTAGGAAAAAAAGAAAAGCATTTTGGACAAAGCATGATCTACCCAAATTGTTAACTGCGCCAATGACGTGTGATCTTGCATCGTGAAGAATGATTTGCTGTGCGCTCGATAGATGATTATTTTAAAACAAGTGATGAAACTTTCCATGAACAGTTTTCATCTTTTCACAGATGACGAAGGTGGAAGTGTTAAGCCTCTCTCCTCGAAAACCAGGAAGTCTTCGCAGTCGGATCTCTACATGCGCTTGGGTCTGCTTTTGGGCGCTGGTCATTCTCGTGCAAACGGCTCTGCCGATGCTCCAGGACTCGCAAGAGTTCCAGGACTCGCTGCAGGTCCCTGCCCAAGGCCTGTGATGAGACTGCACGAGGGTCAGGGTCATGATAGTTCAGCAGCGTCTTTCAGCAGTTTGACAAGCTTTGAGACGCAGACGCTGGCATCGACAAATACAAGTCCAGTGTCGACCTTAACAGGGACATCGAGCGAGGCCGAAGCAGCGGCTGCCCTCAGGGGACCTATAAAACCCAAAGTCAAGGCTAAAGGCAAGGGTAAGACCCGGGACTGTGACAGTGCCGGAAGTCTTGCTTCCATCTCTACCTCTATTTCCGCCTCGACTTCCATGTCCATGTCTATGTCGGTATCCGTATCCGGATTATCGAACGGCAGCTCCAGTCCTCTCACGCCCCGAAGACATTCCGTCACGACGACGCAGCCGGGCCAGGTCGAGGAATTGGGTCAGTTGAAAAATAGGAGGTCCTGTGCCAGGAGGTCTGCCAGGACCGGAAATATTAAAAGACCCATAGATCCAAAAGGTACGTCGTTTCACTAATCGATCGGCAGTTTGAATATGACGGGAGATCTCACTTTTTATAATTACGTTCCAGTTCGATTTGCGCAACATCATACGGCTCAATTGACGCTGAAGCCACTGTTCTTCGAAGTACCGCTGCTGGAAACTGATCCACTTTTCACGGGTAGACAGTGGCTTCTACACGAGCTAGAGACAGTGATAAACGGATCGGGTCCTGGGGTGCTGATATCCGGATCGCCGGGTACTGGAAAAACTGCTCTGATATTACAGCTAGTCGAGCACAGCTGCTTCGGAAGAAGACGAGAACAACAAGGTCAGACGGAAGCCGAAGAAGTCGCCGAAGAAAAGGAGAAAAGCACTGCCAGTATGGAAGCCAGTATTCGAACCACAAATGACAAGGTCAAGACGAATACCAATGTATCATATGAAATTCTTTGTTCCCACCGAATAAACTCAAAATCCCGTTGACTCTAGGTTCGCGAGTTAGCGTCCCATGTCGTGGCCTATCATTTCTGCCAAGCAGATAATAATAGTACCTGTCTGGTTCCGGACCTCATACACTCACTGGCAGCTCAATTATGTCAGGCGCCGCAGTTAACATCCTACAGAGAGTATTTACTATCAGAACCACACCTGCAAGGCTCACTCTCGCAAAGAGAATGCACTGTCGATCCGGACCTGGCTCTTTCAAGAGGAATCATAGAGCCTTTGTTGACCCTGAAGAAGGCTGGCAGATTACCAGATACTAATGTGGTAAGATTACAACAGCGAAGTAATACTATACCTAATCCTCGTACCTGGTCCAGGTTGTAATTGATCACACACTTTGTCTCCGACATTCAGGTCATTCTAATCGATGCTATATGCGAGGCCGAGTATCACAGACCGGACAGGGGTGACACGATAGCTTCCTTCTTGACAAGACACGCCTCCAATTTCCCAAATTGGCTTAAGGTCGTCTGCACCGTAAGAACGCAACTGCAGGAGTGCGCCAAACAATTCCCATACACGAGGCTCTCGCTGGACAAGAGTTCAAACGGTCATATCGGTAATCATATTAGCAAGGATCTTGCCGATTACATTGGCTACAGGCTCGCGCAGAGCGCCGCCATCCAAACGAACGTGACCGCCTCCGTGAACGGGAAGGCAGAATCTTCGTGCGCTGCGAATCAAACTCGATTCGCTTCGCATCTCCTCGCTCTCGCCAGGGGCAGCTTTCTCTTTGCGAAACTCACGCTTGATCTTATCGAGAGTGGACATCTAGTCGCTAAATCTGCAAGCTACAAGGTGGGACATCGACGCTGATCATTTTCTAGAAGACAATGATGCCAGGGATACGGTGCTTATTGATTGAATTCTTTTTTTCCTTTCTTCTCTTTCAGGTTTTACCGGTCTCTCTCGCGCAAATCTTTCAGTTGCACTTCAATCTGAGGTTTCCCACCGCTACATCCTTCGACAAAGTGCAGCCTCTCTTGGGCGTGTGTCTTGCGGCACTTTATCCGTTGACCTTACCCGAGATCTTTTATTCCGTAAATTCCTTGAACGCCGATCGCTTCGTCTCGTGGGACGATTTTCTACAGAGATTTAAGGTGAGAATACGCAGGGAACTGCACTGCTAATGAATTTCTATATTCCTTCCTCTAACCGTTGCCTCGTTCACTTTTCGCTGCTAGTACGTACGCAGGATGTGTGAGATGTGGGTACATTATATACGCTATAGTATTTTTAGTTGTTTTCGAAAATGTGCGTTCGATAGTGAACCTAAAGATTTATCGTTTAGATGCTCTCTGGATTTCTGGTGAAGCGGCTGGACAATACCTACATGTTTTTCCATCCATCGTTCAGGGAATGGTTGATGAGGCGGGACGAGGGCGAGTCGACAAAGTTTCTGTGCGACCTGAGACTCGGTCATGCGGCCATTGCTTTTCGATTGTCTCGACTGCAAGCACCGTTGGACGGTGATAAGATCCTGGAACTTGGTCATCACGTACTGAAGGCGCACGTGTACAGAGGAGTCGCGCCGTGCTGGCCCTCGCGCGATCTGCAAGCCGTATGGTTGGCATCTTCGACGGAATGCGTCTCCTCGGCTCTCTGTACCTTGAGGAACATCTACAGTCCCAATGTCAAGGTCTCGAGGCTGCTACTGCTGGCAGGAGCATCGCCGGACTTCGTCACGGAGTACTTGGGCCAAGCGCCCGTCCTTTGTATGTACGCTCATGAGGGTTCGGTAGAGATGGTATCTCTTCTATTGGAATTTGGCGCTGATGTAGAACTGACCAATAGTCAAGGATGTACTGCGTTGTCGCTATCGGCATCTCGAGGACACTGCGATGTCGTCAGAAGGTCAATACAGTTACCCGACGTAAAAATAAACTTGGTGTAAAACTTTCGAATCGCAGTATGATTTTAAAATCGTAGGTTGGCAGCTGCCGGGGCATCTCTTGGTCACGCGGATATGGCCGGTCAGTGTCCTCTGGTGCACGCAGCCAGACACGGAAGACTTTCTGTCGTTGGATATTTGTTGGCCTGCGATTGGCTAGTACCCAGTGCAAGTAGCGCGTCCGAAAGTGCTTCTTCGGACGTGGGCAGAGAGGAAGCGGCCCAGCAAGCCGTGGTAGCTGCGGCAGCCCAAGGCCACGAGTCCATCGTAGAGTACCTTCTGGATATGGCTGAAGTGACGGTAGACAGACCGGACACTTTGACTGGAGAAACGGCTTTGACTATAGCAGCTGCTAATGGTTCGACAGCTACAGTTTCTGCCTTAATGGCTCGAGGAGCAAGTGCAATAGCGACAAACGCGAAGGGATTGTCGCCTCTTATGTTGGCAGCTAGAGAAGGTCACTGGGGTACTGCTGAAAGGCTTCTCGAAGGTTGGTATATTTATGGTTCTAGAAAATCTAGGATTCGCCTGATCATATGTTATATATTTTTATTACGTTGCCTAGGATCATTGTCCAGTAGTACGGATCGAGTTTTGGACGAAACAGCACCGCTCCTGGAGCAACGCGATCCCGCCGGCAGAACGGCTTTGATGCTGGCAGCTGCGGAAGGACACACAAATTTAATTGAACTGTTCTTGGACAAAGGATGTGTTCTCGAGGCTCCCGATAAAGAAGGATTAACTGCTCTAGGTTGGGCTTGCGTTAGAGGCAGATTGACAGCCGTTCAGAGTTTACTCGATCGTGGAGCTGATGTTAATACCTGTGACAATACTGGACGAACTCCTCTCGACTTAGCCGCCTTCCAGGGCAATCCTAAGCTGGTTCAGTTGCTCCTGGAGAAAGGTGCAGCCGTAGAGCACGTTGACTTGCACGGAATGCGACCTCTTGACAGGGCAATCGGTTGCCGCAATGTTCCTGTTGTCCAGTGCTTCCTCCGTCGAGGCGCAAAGTTGGGTCCTGCTACCTGGGCAATGGCAGCCGGAAAGCCGGACGTGCTCTTGATATTGTTGAACAAGCTACTGGAGGACGGCAATGTTCTGTACCGCAAAGGCAGACTAAAGGAGGCTTCACACCGTTACGCTTACGCGCTACGAAAATTTCCAGGACCCCCGGAACAAAGTCAGGATAATCAGAATCAGGAGCAGAATAATCTGGTCTTGCATCTTCCCACATTCGCGCAACTCAGATTAAACTTCTTACTCAACTTGAGTCGATGTAAACGTAAGATGAACGTAAGTATTATCCTAGCATAAAAATTTTTCATCCTCTATCCTCGTGCGTCGCACCTCAAATATAATACTACTGATAATCTATCAGGAATGCGAAGAAGCTATTGAACTAGCGGACGAAGCTCTCAAGGCAAGACCAGTATCCTACGAGGCTTTTTACGCCAGAGCAAAGGCCCGGGTAGACGTTGGATTCTTGGAGCAGGCACTTGGTGACGTACAGGAAGCTCTGCAAATTGCACCACCCCACAATCGTCAGGATCGCAGAGTCCTTGCAGCCCTCAGAGAAGAAATTCTATCTCGTTTAGAAGGTATAGGTTCTGGAGGTTCGCTCGCACCACGAGAAAGCATTTCCAGATCTCGACTCAGGGCATCGGTCGACACCCTCACCGAACTCTGAACTTCCATATAATAAGAAGAAAAAAAATAAAGGTCCTCGAGACTCGAGGCGAATTATATATCGTTACCCAGGAGGATAACACGATACCGCGTATGACACAGGGCAGCTCTTTATCGAAAGCTCATGTATGACTCATCCGTTCTGCTCCGCGTACGCGTTAACGTCATAGCTTTAACGAAAAATTCCCATTATCGCAGCATTTAATTCGCGAGCATTGTCTCTGATGTAATTTACTCGGTGAGCGAGTTTTCGTACTAAGCTTTACTCGAATTCGACATCCGGTTGCGAACCGTGACGTTACACTTTAATATATATATTTGTATACTATTATAATAGATTGGCTTTATCGCGTCGTTGTAACATTGAAATTATTTAATATTTAATCACAGTATTCTCGTTGTTTATCGGATGTCCTGCGTGTCCGCCGCGCATCCTCAAAGTCGGGCGTCGTGTTCCTCGCACATCGAACACCGACTGCCACACGGAGTTCTCGCCAATAAACTATGACATAGGATTCCAGATCAAAGAGACAGAGTTATAATGAATGCACGCATCTTGCCACGCCGTAAGCATCAATATAGATATGCCAAGCATTGTGATACTAGTTATCAATGCTCGAGTATATTCAAAATAGGAAACAATTGAATGTGCATATTCGCAGCCTAATCGATTGTAGTACCTACTGTATGTGGATAATCGAAATGTAATCGAAAATCACGAATGTTATTGACCCGTATCGAAGAACAATGGCGTCAAATAAACGAACGTTTTATTGAGAATCGATTTTTGCCTACTTAATTCGCCTCACTGTTCATTATCGTACGAGCCCATCCTGATTTCTCGTGTGTTCCGAAAAATAATTCCCAACGGTTGGCTTAAGTAAAAAGTCGCATCACGCGACTGCCTGACCTTATCACGATAATAATGACTCATTCGCTCGCATCGACATGAAGATTCGTTTTCTTAGATCGAATCGCGTGAGCTGTGCGTCAACATTATTTTTGGATAAATCGATCCTTCCCGACACTTTGGATTGCTCGAGGAATATATCTGCGGATACTAATTTTTTACGAAATTTTTTACTCCTCGTGCCGGCACGATCGATCATTGGCTTATAATATCGTTAACCAATAATAACATAGTCATCGTGCGATATTTCATAGTTCTGCCGTGAGATAATCGCACAATATTATCTACCCGAGTGTCGTCATATTTGAGCCTAAAAAGATTAACGAGCTGTGATTACTTTGTTTAAGTTGCATTGGCAAGTATTAAAAAAGAAAAAGGGGAATGTTCATGGCATTATCAAGGAGAATAAATACCGTTTACTTAATCGTTATAATTAACAGTTAAATAAAATTACACGTTGAGTAAAAGTTGTATCAACTACTGAATTTAGACTTTTCTTTTCCCCATTGCGAACGTGAACACTCTTTTAAGTACACTTTATTGAAATACGAGTTTCAGGTAGATTATTCCTATATATATAATAGCGAAAGGAGAGTATGTAAATACATTATGTATATTTGTGTATACTATATAATATACGTAAGGCTAGCTGCCTGGAAAGACATTGGCAGAGGCCAGGGTATGTTTTTCTTTGTGATTTCACATAAAAAAAGAAAGTGAGCCGTCACGGAACGCCTGGTAGATGTGAAACATCAATTGTCAAAATAATTTTGTGATAGCGAGGTAACCCTGGTTACCGCAGGATTACAGTACGCATTCCAGTATACTTCAGTGCTAGCCTGAAAATATGGCGTCTTAAATTCTGTCCCCTGCGGAACGCGCCATTGGATGTTTCACATAAAAAAAAATAAAACGAGTCATTATCAAGAACTCCTTTCCATCCATTTGTATTTGCGCGCCATTTAACGCGCGTCTGCCCATTCGTCCGTCGACCACTGTCTTTCGTTCGAAATTCTACCGCTAGGGGTACAGCCAAGAAGAATGTCAAAGAGCGCAGATTTAACTTTACACGCAATCGATCGGTCGAACTACAGCTATAAGGATAACGATAATACATAGGCCTGCATTCATAGTCAGCGCTTGAAACGAAGTACAGTCGACTTAAGATGGCGCTCAAGAGGAATAACTAACTACGAATACGAGCCAGGAGAAAGAAAAGAATGTGGCGCACGGGCGGAAAAACATAGCTTATCTGTGCATGCTGCATGGACGGCGCAAGCACAGTGCAACGTTAACGAATACGTCGAGTTATCGGCGTTAATGGGCCTTGTACGTGTCTTTGTTCTGATAGCCCTGCACGTATCCTGACTGATCGGGCAAGTCTTTCCGGCCGGCGATGCCCTTGCCCTTGCCGCTCTCATCGAAACGCTGCTTGTGAGATCCCGTATATTTACTCACGTCCGTCAGCCTGTCGACCGTCGACGCAGCCTTACCAGCCTGGAATCAATTTTCATATTTTAGAGCTCTACGCCGCTGAAACAAAACACGCGTATAGAATCCTCATTAAGTTTGTGCTAATATTCATGCATAATATTAATATATTGATAACAATTACTGTGAAGATAGTCAACTTGGGATGTCTTGTCGTGTTTGTATTTTTTTTTTTTTTTTAATATTAACGTAGCAGTCTTTCATCTGTTAAAAAACAAATGTTCCAACGAGTATGCTAGTGAGTAATGCGACTAAAATTTATACGGAGAATTATAAAGCTTATCTGCCTGGAATTCAAAATTACCTATAAACCTAATTACGACATGAAATCCTAAGGTCGTGCGGTGGAATTGCGCCACGTTGAAGGTGTCGTCTCTCTGCCCACCTTCGTGTCAGAGTCAATATCTCGATCTTTGAATAATATCCAATATGCCCCGTGT
>JARQSU010000661.1:147641-170238 GCA_030142265.1 Calameuta filiformis | reverse complement strand
AAGGTGTCGTCTCTCTGCCCACCTTCGTGTCAGAGTCAATATCTCGATCTTTGAATAATATCCAATATGCCCCGTGTATATAAGCTTATAATATAATTTATAAATAATATAAGCTTTTAGTACTGTGAAAATAACCCCACTTCGCAGTGGACCGTAACGACGTAATTTTTGTAGAACTAAAAGCTTATGTCTGAAACACAGGGCTGATCCACATGCTGGCTCGATCGAAGTCAGCCGATGATAAACTTTACCTACAGTCTGTCAAAGTGTAATGTAAAGGTTGCGAAGCAAAAATTCGATCTGCGTTGTCTTTTCACGGACGAACCTTGAATCGACGCAATCTAATACACCGCACGATAAAACTTTACATCGATATCAGACATTTAAGTGATATTTATCATAAAGTTCAGCCCATGTACACGGCATTTATACACGGGGTACATAGTTGTGTATGTAAAAGTTAAAATTCGTCTATCACGTTTAATTTATATAAATTTATTTTTACTTACTGCAGAGGTGCCACTGGTGTGACCAGGCGCCCCGCAATTGGCCATCTTGTTCTTGATCTCCTCCAGGTCGACTCGTTTACTTTTGGCGAGGTCCTCGATGAAAGCTTTGTACTGTTCGATACCCAGTTTCATCGACCTGTGTCAATCGAATATTAATTGGTCATAATCTGCCATAATTATACAAAAATATTAATTTTTCCATTGTCTAGGTACAGTGTGTGCATACTTATGTTTCTTGAAGTAGATCCCCGTGTCGGTCGTGGTAATTTTCTTACCATCGATGACCTTGGCCTGCTTCATCCACTTGTCGCTCTGACTGAGTGTTATCTGTTTCCCATCACTCTTGGGATCGCCAAACTTCGAGAAAGCCTTGAAGCTAGCGTTGAAAGAGCCTGAACCGGAGGCTGGACTTCCTGGTGCAGATCCACCATCGTCTATCTTCAAACCAGCCACTTCGCTGGACGGCGGCGACGAAGGGGCCACGTCTCCACCGTTTTCCGTAACCTCGGCTTTCTCCGCCATGATTTCTTTAGCCCTGCTTGAAAATGAAGAATTCTTACCCTGATAAATATATATTTTTTTTTTTTCATAGACAATACCACAATTTATTCGATAATTATTAATAATTGCCAAGACATTCGACTCCCGTACAAATTTTAGAAGCGTTTAAGTACAACCTTGGTACGAACAATCATTTTTCAATTAATTATGAAATCCAACACACGCATAAGAAAATCATGTAATCTTCAATGACAAATCGATATATTTAATCGCCATTATCAGTTGATAACTTCCTAATCTTACGTGGAAACGGGGTAACAGGTCCCGCACGTTGCCCGCGTGTCTAAATAGACGTACCGACGCGCAACACTGATATATTTCTCTCTCTCTCACTGTATATATATATATGTATATCTATATATTCAAGCTAGGAAACGATCATATGTCAAAGTGACAGTACCGCGCTAAGGCCAGAGGCTACACGTTATTTCATACCTATAAATAGAGGTTACGGCAATTGTGTATTAACGTAGTTAGCTCAGCTAAACACTGGGGAGTTTGCAATGCACGAATGTCACGCAGCGTCCCCACGTAGGAGGCCGCAAACTTTCGGCGTTAATAGCAGCGATGACGGAATCTCTTTTTTTCCCCCTTCGCTGGGTCTTCAGCTTCCTTGTTCCCGTTTACCCTCTTGGAAAACAGTTTTTCAAGCGGATCTACGGATTCTCAATGGAGTAAACGTATACGATCACTGTTAAGTCACGAACCGGTACACGTTTCGCAGTTTCGGAACGATTAGAAGCAATGTGGGACGCTGAGCTGGTAATAAAGCCAAAACGCAATAGAGACGCAATCCAGGAAGAATCTTGGATGCAGGGCGCATGTGTTGTATCGATTTTACGGCCGGGTTCGCGGCACCCCTTTTGTGCCTTATCGAAACTATACTCTCCCTTGCTCTCGCACGGCGGGATGCCCGCTCGAAATTTGATCTCGTCGTCATTTTTTTCTGGCATCTAAAATTTCTCTTAATAACGCAAAGAAGGTCTTTCGTGATCCAGTACATCGCGGATCTTCAGGTACCGAGATCTTTGACGAGCCGGTATATTGACAATTGTTAAGATTCAATAACAGTTTGCTCGGTATGATTTATCTATTGGGTTAACGTCTGAAGCGATGCTGGACGTATATACATATATATACAGTCAATGTTTACTGATGAGCATTAACCATTCGAGGTCGACGATAGATACGCAGAAATACGATTAAAATTTTCTTGAAAGGAGGTGATCGCTCTAATATAATTTTTCGAAATTTTTTTTTTTCGTATTTCAGTTTCCATTATTATTATTTTGTATCAAACGGGCGGCTGTACTGTCACGCAATTATTTCGCACCACGCATCGTTGCAGCCGTGCGCACAACGAACTGTTGCACTGTCGAGCCAACGGGATATATTATGGTTAGCGCATCATTATTAAATAATTCCTTTCTTCACCTCGTTATCACGCACGGGAACTCTCGAAGATCCTTGCCAGAGCCTAACGGAAATTGTACGCGGTGCACGAGAGTCTCGAGAATCAAGTCCCACCTGTGGCACAAAATACACTGTCGTTAGTCGATGAAAGTGTCGGCGGTAACGTAAACGGGAGAAAACGATTTCCTTTGTTTACGGATTTGCGCGCAGGAAGAAGCTGAGTCTAGAACTGAGCTTCCACCGATACCAACTTCCACTTCCAGCTACTTTACCACCACCGCGACGACCCACGATTCCGTGTGGCTGCCACCTACTACATCGGTCGTGCTCGTAACACGCATTTCCAGAAGTTAATTCTTCAACGGTCATTTCGATATCAAAAATTGTAGCACTCGAACGAATATTCTGAACGTAACCTCAATTCGTTACTGCTCATTCTACGACGATAAATGCCCATTTCCGGTTTTACTCATTCAGTTTATATGAGGGTGGACGAAGGGGGAGGCTTTATCGTTAGGCTACGAATTGATTAAAGCGATAAAGTCGATTCTGGTCTTCGAAGGGCTCGTCCCTCTCAGATTGTAACTTCCCGGCAAACATTTAACGTGGAAACAAGTCCTACGTTGGCTGATTCTGATTGGCTAGAAGGAAGTCGATTGCGAGCTTATGCAACCGTAACGTGAAACAGTCCCTAAGAACGAGTATGATGTAATAAATTTGAATGACGTATTTCTCACGCTCGACCCCAGTAGTCTGACCCAATAACGAATCGGACGGTAAAGGAGCGTTAGCTATTACTGTCTGCTTATCGATGGTTCGTACTCCTTTGGAGCGCGAAATGAAATTGGATTTGAAAAATGAATAAATTGACAAGGTACTTTTGCATAGGTGTTTTTTTTTAGTATTCTGACTTGGGATCTCTCGAGTATTCTTTACTTCTAGTGTCCTACATATGACGTGTCCATTGAGTTGTTATGATAATTTTTCGAAAATTTCTTCTTGGCGATTAATAATGCGAAGCATCGTTTCGATTGAACTGACGTTTATGAAATCATATAATTTCTTGACTCGTCGATCCCTCTGAGTTATTGGTACAAGAGGATCTATAGATCTCATTACATTTGACTATACTATATGCGTTTCTATAGTCGTGATAGAGAATCCTGAAAGACTTTTAGTACAAATGAATAAATCACGGCCGTCGCGTACTTTTTTATTATGATTTTCCAAAGAATAATATCTTCCAGAACTTATTATAGTTAAATGACAGAGGTTCATTCGATTGGCAACTCATCCAAGAGTGACCTCAGGTTTATTGGAACGTCAACAAAGAAACGTACAAACTGTAGATTCTACTTTACGTTTAGAACTCGACCAACCAGTTTTAATAATGAAACAGCGGCACTGAGTATTGAAAAGTTGTAAGAACATTACGTGCCGCTAACTTTTATTGCTAGAAAAAAAAATAAAAGACGATAGGTCGAGCACGATAGGTTAGTTCGGTGTAAACATTCCAATTTAACCAAAAATATTATCAATACACAATGCGAGCAATATTTCCGTCATTACGGAGGTACAAAAAATCGGTGTGAAAATTCAAAAGAATTTTTGCATTTGCTCACTGGGATCGCACGTGACGTTGCGCCGCCGAGCGTCCGGGCATCTAACGTTTGCAAAGCGCTTATTTATAAACGCTAGTAACCATGACAACTATAAGAGGAGTCTCACACCCAGGCAAACGTACGTGCATGCCTGCTGCTAGGATACGTCTCTCTATCGTATAGAAACGTAACTGCCGAGCGTGAGCCAAAAGCTCTGAACAGCATCGGCTTCCCGAATTACATCCGCTCAGGACGCCTCGTGCAAAGTGTATCGCAAATACTGGATTCTGTTGCTCGTCTCAAGTAGTTTGATTGGCGAATTACCGAAGTCATCGACGCAGTCGAGTAGCGAAAACTGCTTGAACAAGGTGAGTCCCAGCGTCGCTTGAAATAACGAAAGAGCGTTAAGCGTTCCATGCAAACATCTTTGGCACCTTTTGAAAGCGTCGGCATTTCCACGGAACGAATGTAGCACACGCGAGAATTGTACGGTTGATTTCGGTAAATGTCAGAGGCAGCCTTAAGGCGCAAAATTGTTTGTGAGTGAATCGAAGGTAAGTAAAGAAAGTGGCGAGCCAGTCTCTTTTCTAACAGGGACGCGCAAGAGCTTTCAGTCTTTGCCGAGTGCGCATGCGCACTGGCAGCCATTACATCTCGGCGCGGATCGATTCATTCGAATTTATGTACACACGAAACTCCGCCCAATTTTCGACGTTGTCAATCTGACGAAAGGGTGCTTGCGTAACTACGTATTTTTTGTGACTTACGAGAGTTTCTGTTCTTTGGAAATATCGTTTGAGGTGAGATAATAGCTTGTCGATACTCAAAAGTGGAGCAGGGACTGTGTAACGTATCAAAGCTGTTCGTTTTCATTTTGAAATACATCGTCCATGGCGCTGTGCTACGTATCGCTACTAACAGTTTGGACTATTTGAATTTTCCCGCGTGATCGTTGCACGCTTTCACGGAATTTTCACGTTACCTTTTATTGTATCGCGTATGTGGATTTTTCGTATTCTATACTGTACTAATGATAATTTTTTTCACGCAGCTCAGCGTAGACGAAATCCAGGAGACCGTTTACACATCAGCGATAAGGGCGTGTAACGTTAGAACGATAGTTGCAAAAGGTCTGGAAGCGGAAGTTCAGGGCGATATGAAGACTGTTTGGGTTATCGGCGGTCCAGGATGTGGCAAGGGTACGCAATGCGATCGTATAATCGAAAAGTATGGATTTTTACATCTGAGCAGCGGAGACCTTCTAAGAGAGGAAGTTGCCAGTGGTAGTGAAAGAGGAAGTTCTCTTCAGGAACTGATGTCCAAGGGTCTTTTCGTACCAACTGTAACGTACCTAATACATTCGTTAACTCATGTGCTATTGTACAGCGTTATACATTTTTTTCATAACCTCGTTTTAGGATATAGTACTGGACCTCATTAAGGAAAAGATGAACAAAGCTCGCGAAGATGGTTCGACGAAAACTGGATTTCTCATTGACGGTTATCCGAGAGAATTGAGTCAAGGTTTACAATTTGAAAAGGACGTGAGTCTACCAGCAAATACTTACCGATTCAATGATTTTTCAGTCCTGATCTTATGTAGTCGCTCAACGCGTAAATCGTCTTCTGTCTGCCCAGGTGAGTCCAGTGGATTTAATTATTTTCTTCGACGTGGGAAACCAGACGCTGAAAAAGCGACTTCTGGGAAGGGCAGCGGTATCTAAGAGACTTGACGATAACGAGGAAACGATTAACAAGAGGATTGAAATATTTAACGTGAAGAACGGTGAAATCGTCGAGCACTACAAGGACAAAGTGATCAGGGTGGGTCCACGTTTATTTGTTTCACAATTCTTGTGCTTAATATATTTTACGAGAAATACGTGGGAGAATATATTATGATTTTGAATATATTTATTTTTAGATTAACGCCGAGGGCTCGGTGGACGATATATTTTCGGAAGTCTCCAACGCGCTAGACACACTGCTATCCGCATAATCGTAGATTCATTTTTCAATTAGGGACTAGTTAAATCTGTACAAATAATAATTAAGATTTAAAAATATTCTTTTAACTGAAAATGCACGGTACCGTTGACTCCGATAATTAGCCACGATAGCTGCAATTGAATTTTACGTGCAGTCACGTTACATTGATACAGTCAAAAAGCAATATTCGATTAATAGTCCTAAAGGAAGAATGTGCTCGTTATTGATAAAAAAAATATGACATTAAGAATGTTTCAGAAAGAGGGTATCACTATTTATATTATAATAAAGTTACTGGCTGGACGGACGTCTTTAGGTAATCTCAAAGGCACGACTGGTTCTTCTCCTTGGCACGCGTCCATTTGACTAGCGTTGTTAGGCGGTAGCAGCCTTCGTGCACTTGCTACGTGCTACGAGATGTTATTATTAGACAAATAAAATATTGTTGTACAAAGTTGAAAAAAAACATTTGACTCGAGGAAAAGTTTCTTACTCTGTTTCATTCGAAATGCACTATTATTCTCCAGTATGAAATCGCGACGATGTAAAGCTGAAATAAAAGGAATTAAAATATTGTTATCGAATAGGGTCTTTTATTCGCGCAAATGTTATAGCCAACTTGCAAGCGAAACCTAAGATTCAGGGAATTTTTATTTTTAATTGTTACTCCAAACTAAATACGTATCGCGTAACTAAAATTGATAGGGCGCAAGTGCCGTTTTACTTCTCTTTGCGATTTCTCCGAGAAACGGACAAATTAAAATCTTTTTTGAGGGCAATCCAAAATTTTTCAAAAATTTATCATTATAGGCGTATTTTGTAAATTTTCTTGAAAAATATGAACTCTTTGTGAAAAGCTTAGAAGTATTGAGCAGAGTGGGGACGCAATATATATGCGTATACATACATATAATACCATGCAAGTAATACATTAAGTCCACTTACGCATAAGAGGGAGCTGTTGTTAAGTACGATAGTACCATGTACTTTAAACTTAATTTTTTGTCTTTCAAGATATTCAAAAAAGCTATAAACCTCGAGACGTAAGCCCAAGTTATGCTTATCAGACGTCATATCGTATACCATCAGACTCGTATGGTTACCCTGAAAGTAAAAATTTATTGCCATAATTTATGCCTATACGTCTCCTAAGGTAGCGGGTCCAGATGTCGATATTTCATCGATCGTTTTAACTCATAAGAAATTATATTTTCATCTGTTTCTCACACATCGTACGGCGGTTAGGATGTCAACGATTAGTAGAGAGTCAATGACTGGGCCCGCTACCTTAAAGTGACTCACCTCAGTAGCGGCCATGGTGCACACATTGAGCACAAATAAAATCTGCCCGAAAATTGAAAGAATTGTACTGGAAGCGACCAAGATTATATTAAACTCGTAATTCCGTGTCGCAAGTTGCATGTAAATTATGACGACATTATATATGATTCCTACAGCAGACCAAGCGCAATACAGTAAAAAGTAATGTTGGTAGAAGCTTAAAATTTTCCTCGCGGCGTTCGTAACGGCCATGTGCCGTTCGCGTATATTCAAGATAACCAATATTTGTTGGGACACTGAGTATGCGGAGTTCTCAAGGCGGCGGCAGCTAGCATTGACTTCTTTGAATTGCAGTAAAATCACGTAAACATATTTGCTGAACGAAGTACCGTATATTATTGTTATTGTTGTTGTCCAAACTAAAAAGATCCATTTGAGGAACCAGAATGGGCTCCGTGAAGGCAGCAACTGGATTTTGGTTAAATTGTAAATGTTTATGGCAATGATGAGAAATTCGGCAATTTGATAAAAAATTAATTTAAGACGGGGCAGACGAATTCCGAGTTTTTCTAATCCTTTCGTAATTTTCCAGAGGTCATCCGTCATGGAAGCTGCTCTTGAATAGTGGTACAGTTCCGCAAAATAGGTCCACAGCACGACGAGAGATAAATTTAAGCGCATAAGTGTCTGAAGTATCATGCTGAAAGTATCGTCTCGGTAAATGGTCTTGTGACCACAAAAAATAAGAAACAGAAATCCCATTACACTAAATATCCGTAGTGATATTGAAGGTACGGGGTAAGTTTGTCCGCGCCACTTTATTATCCCGATAAAGACTGAATAAAACGATTCCGAAATTTTCAGAAAGGTTAGAACAAAGTTCTTGTCTCCCGCCATGGCAATATCCTGTATTACGATTTTTCTTAGCGCACGATGCAATGCGTTTTTCACCGAGGCTCGAGCCCGACTGAAGCTAAACTCTGGATATCCCCGGGCAACCTGGAAAAATTCCCTTGACGGTATGTAGAAGCTATTTTCGCGCCTAACCGGAAGGACTAAAATTTATTGTCAACGGTAAATACGTGCCTCGCGAATTGCAGTTCAAAGAATTTTCAGGATTACCCGCAAGGAAGTTTTACGACCCGATCGATGGACACCGCTACTGCGATGATAAAGCATAGTCGCTGGGAAATAGCACAACGTATTTTTAAGACAAAAATCATATCGAACTTGTACGATGGGTCGTTGGATTTTACGATGATTCTCGTACTCGAAAGTTATGGAACGTAATAGCGGATGCTGCAGCTGGGGAGGAAAGCAGAAGATTTCGACGAGTGGGAAGTTTGCCGTCCGAGCGAAGCGAGAACGGCAAACGTGCAAGTGGAAATCTCGTCCTTCTCTCGTGTTGCACGCGATATTTTTTTTTTCTTCAATAAACGCGAAGAAATGGTAGGATAGTTTACAATAAGATACAAAAAAACTGATGTAACTGATTTTTACCACTGACAACCGATCTATCGGAACATATGATATATTCGAAAAATGGATTATTCGATAAGATCACGTGGATAAGATCAACCCTTCTAGATTAATTTTTGAGATTCTCTTACCTACGTAAACTCGCTTCATTAGGCTGAAACGCAATAACCGCATTCCTCGTTCAATCACGGAATATACCCTAAATTTGTATTTGTTAAATTGCATCAATTTTCACGTGACCACGTGGTGGCGTTTTGTGTACCGCGTAACGTGCAATATGAAAACACGTTATTGCGTTCATATAGAAAAAGTGTACTATACCAAAAAGATATTTATATTCATTTTTTTTACAATATTTGTTTAACACACAAATTCTTTCGTAGATCGATCTCCTATCGTTAGATTTTTAAGTATGTCAATCTTTATGCCGTTGATTCGAATCAATCTCAAATATCGATACTTCGGTATCGATCAGGTAACCGTAACTACGAGTATCGCGACGTCTCTCTGTTTAGCTGCGTGCAATTGAGCGAGACGCAACGATGCGCGCATTACTGTCAGTGAATTTGAGAACGTAAAAGCCAAGTGTAACTCATAGCCAACCTTTCATAATTTCGACGCTGTAAAATTCGCAGGAACTTTAACACGTGTACGGAGCATTGGATTGTTTGTATATTTCGAGGAGACCCAAAAATTTGGAATTTCAAGAACGAGAAGGTTAAGTGCACGATGGAATAAACTGCCAGTGTAGACTTATCCCTTTTTTTTTCTCAATAATTATAATTCTATTTAAATATTGATTTCACCGTTGGACCGATAACTCTTCTGGTTCGATTATCGCGCGTAGGACGAGAGAGAACCCAGCTGACCCAAGAGGCTGCGTCATACTGATCCGGATGAAGAACGAACTGCCGTTTTTGAAAGTCGTGTCTTGCGATCTTACCTTACGTCCGCGAGGTTCTTCCGAATCGCAAACGCAACCGAAGTCTTCGTAGAAAAAAAAAACAAAAAACAACAAGAAAAGCATAAATGAATCTCCTTGCAATAGATAAACGCACCATTCACAGCGGGTCAAACGTCGCACGGGACTTGGCAGGAATCGTGAAACAGAGAACGACACTCTCGGAGGAACGCAAGTACAGGCATTTAATACCGTGTCACAAGAAGGGACAGCAAATGTGTATGAGAATATATATATAATAGTGTGCGTACGTGTATATATATGCACATATCTATATAACACAGGAATATACATTACATATGTGTATATATATAAACACAGACACATTTTGCGTGTGTACAGTGTTGCATTTACTCCGAGTAAAATATTTACATTGAAATACGAATAATCTGGCACGACTCTCCGGCGTGACGCGTTTTCAGGCGAGAACCGAGAGAAAATATAAACTTTCATTTGTCTCTATGTATGTACATAATTCAATAAGTGCCTTCGTCGTCTGTAAAATTATCTGCTTTGCGATCCCTTTAATCGTATAGATATTAATTATTCGCTTAAATCTACGAGCTTAAAAATAATTTGCCTCCATGTTTTTCTGTGCTGGGCTCGACCGGTACTCGAGTGTAGCTGCACGCGTAACCCCATTATTAAAGATTCGTTTAATATATTGAGAAATGGCAAAAAAAACGGTTGGACACAACAGCGGAGACGCGTGCAGGATTGATCGTTAAAAACGCATCAGCTAAAGTTGATTTCTACCGCGGAAATCAAATGGACAGGTTACCTTCGTATGGTGAGTTTAGTCTGAGCAATCCTGCACGTTGCATTTATTATGTAAACTGCCAATCGTATTGTCAAAACAAGGCGACTATCGTAAGTGAGCGACGACACGTAAAACGTTAGTTTTGACTGTGCGATTATCACAAATAAATAACAGGGAATGTAATTCTATGTTAAAATAAAGCGCATCCCTTCTGTTACGAAGAGTGACGACACGAGAATGATAAATTTACAAAAGTATAAAAACGTTTGGACTCGTCGTGGATGTAAAAAAGGTATTGGCAGATTCTGTTCGCCAATCGCGTAGGTTTCTCTCTCACCATCTTCAGGAATAATGGCGAAAGAAGCCCATTTTCGTATTTTTGCACGTCGCCCTAACCATCGATATAGTAGGCGTACACACGTATCGTCTTAAAATTCTTTTTAGTATTAGCACCATATTGCCGCTATAAAGGAATGTTAGCTTAGGTTTGATGAGGTTAGGTTATGTGCCCTGATTCCTCAATGGTTCAACGGAACCCGCGCGAATATCGTCATTGACCAAAT
The DNA here is from genome assembly GCA_030142265.1 of Calameuta filiformis. Taxonomy (NCBI): domain Eukaryota; kingdom Metazoa; phylum Arthropoda; class Insecta; order Hymenoptera; family Cephidae; genus Calameuta; species Calameuta filiformis. The sequence continues at coordinate 159,121 of JARQSU010000661.1, read as the reverse complement.
TTCGCGTACGCTTCCTCTCAAGCTCCGCGTACTTATTTCTTTCAAACTCCGCGTACTTCTTTCTTTCAAGCTCCGCGTACTTATTTCTTTCAAACTCTGCGTACTTTTTTCTTTCAAACTCCGCGTACTTCTTTCTCTTCGAAACCGCTACGCATTTAAACTTAAGCCTATCCTACCGGGTTACAAGTGTCGTACCGGGGTACGGTAAACCGCGCAATATACAGGGTGTTCCCGAGTTACCGAACTTCACAGTATGCCGGTAAGGTTTGTACAATCCTGAATAGAAGCGTCCTTATCAATTTTTCGAATTGCAACGTCCATTTTGAAATATGCTAAGATGAAAATGACCAATGACTGCGCACGAAGGTAGCCTGCAGCGAGGCGACCATTTACCATTACGCTGTTCAGATTTCGTGTCGAAAAATTGCCAGTACATTTGAACGCCATGGGTTGAGCCAAGCGCTAATGCGCTCTGTTAGGCATTTTTTCGATAATGTTTTTTCAATCACCCCTGAGATTTAAACGGTTAAGGTAGAAAGTTGTATATATGTTCGTTCGTATCTTGTGCGAGACCATTGCGCAGGTTTAGAGACAATATGATGTCTCCCTGCGCTATAAAGATTAACACGTTAACTGCCACGTCAGTCACCGGCGGCTGACACTGAACCTTCCGTTCAGGCCGCGTCAGTCACCGGTGACTGACATTGTACAATATGTGGACTTCTAAGCAGCGCGCGTGGCCAGACCGCGATTCCCTCGTAAATGCGCGTGGCAGCTAAAGTGTTAAATTTGCATTAATTGCGAGCAATAAAAATTGCAATGCGCCGTTACTTGGCAGCCAAGCGCGATTGAAACAAAGCGAGTTACAAAAACGATAATGGGAGATGGCGTAGTCGCTGAAAGTGCATTTAAAAAAACTGTTGCAATTTAAAAAAACCGTTAAGAACTGTTCAATTTAGAGTTTTCAAGGATAAACGTCGAGCTGTACGTTTCGCTTACTCCTGAACACCTTGTAAATGCAAATCTATATTGGCACGGTCGGATTACTTAATAAAATTGATATCGCATTACTACAGACATATTACTTTTTGCGAGAACTGTCCACCTTTCTTGCGAGCACATATCGAACGAAAATTCAAATGTTCGCCCCCTTATTTTCTTTTTGTTTCCTTAATACTCTTTTTTTTTCTTTTTTTTTTAAAATAATTTTTAAGTACGTATGCATACTTATCCGCTCCTGTTCACAGACGAAATTTACAAGAGTGGACAGAAATACGATCGCTAATGATAAAATAAGAATATATAAACCAACAATAACATTGGAATTACAACATGATGATAGCACATGGCAGTTTTAGCGTTCTGAGATCACTCGATTCGTGTAACACAGTTCGGGAGTCCACATGTTCGATTTTTATATTGAAAATGCTAAAAAATAATATAAAATCTAAAACTTAGGTCGAAGTGGTATGTGTCGCGTGGAAAATTGCCTGTTCGGCGTAAGTAGATTTACCGCCGAGGAGGTATCGTCAAAACGAGTTATTTTTATAGAGCTAGTTTTACATGAAATCCGGGTTCATGCAGCAGGAAGTTAGCGGACCTTTGACCTTTGACCGTCCATTCTGTAAAATAATGCGCGCTCTGTGAGAACTCGTCGGGCAACATAAAATTTACTAATACCTTCTCAGCGGATTGACACCCGATAATAGATTAAAGAAAAAGGCTATCGTCGTGACGTTGCTGCTGCACGTGTATAAAAAATACTGCCGTCGACATTAATAAATATGTAAATAACGATGATATACAATAAAATTGATTAATGGTAATACTCAATGAAGTAATACTAATAGACATTTGTGAAAATAATAATGACAGGGCAAACAATTGAAGAGCGGTACTGATACGCGCGGGAGGGAATGCACAGTGATTTTCTCCGTCGACCCTTCTCGATACTTTTATACCTTGTTAGTCGTTAAGGTATTCGCCAGCAGAGGGACAAGCTGTTCCGACAATTGACTGACCGTTCGTTGTAGCATCGCTTGATTTTCCTCGAGGGCAGCGACCTGATATCAATTATTCGATATTATTATCATTTACCGCGAGGAGGGGTCAACGATAGGAATTAGCGAAATGCACTTAGTTATTGACAGGAGAGTTTGTGATTAATTTGAGCTGATAACGAGACTCATCAAGTGGTGAACAGAACGATTGCAATGTATCCTCGTTTCAAGAGGTACAGAGGTCGAATCTATTTTAGGAAATGACGAACTTACCCTCTCCAATAATTGGCTATAAAGGTGATATGGAACGTAGACAGGAGTTCCTGGGGTAGAAGGCGATGCGATAGGATGGTCAGACCACGTACAATCTATTCGTTGTCCTCTTTCTTTCTCCCTTGGTCTAATTTCCTCTGCTTCTGTCTCTTGCTTTATTACGGAATCCGTCATACTTGTCGTCACAACCCTGTGGACAATAAAGATGTATCATAACTCTGTGGACAAAGTTACAAAATAAGCAGCTACCTACTTGGAGTAATTTCTGTCCTTTTTAACTTCGTTTTTTTCGATTCTATCGGTCGAGGCAGTTTTTCTTTTCTCCAGTTGACTCATCTTCAACTCTTCTACCTGTGAGATCAGTCAAAAAATACAAAGAATATTAAAATATTTAGTTTAGAAAGAAAGATCTTTCGTTGCGTCAATCGAAGATCGTTACCCAAGGTGCCTTTTTTCTAGTTTTTCCGGTTGGACTGTCGGTCTCCTCTTCCCGAAGTTGGTCCAGAACGTTTTCGATGTTCCCGTTCGACAAGCTATCCTCCTGGAGGAACAGTGCATTACCGTAAACATAATATAATAATCGGTCGTTCGGTGAAACGAAAGAGAAATTATTGCATCGGGATAGGAAGATATAAAGATTGCTCAGGTTAGTACAATAGGTACCATGATGGTAGATGCTACGTTGATCGAAACAGAAGTGGATGTGGTGGTAACCGAGGAGCCGGTAGTGTGATGGCGAAGGTGTTGCGCGGATGGTAGCCGACGACGCGGTGCCTTGGCCCGTGAAGCCGTTAAGTGCGAAAGCGGTGCACCCTCACCACGTTCTACCCCGTCTAGTTCTTCACCCAAACCTGCATTGCTACTTCCGTCACCTACGAATCGCTTCAGGGTAGACAGGAGCGGCCGGTTACTGACGCATTTTTTATCACCGTTGGCACCAATAACTATACTCATCATTCCTGATAAGGATGAAAGTGACGAGGACGACGAGGTGGATGTTGCCTTCTTCGTAGACTCTGCATGTAGGGGGTAATTCGCACTTGATCATAAGGATGAGAAATAGAATAAGGTAGAAGAATGGTTAAACTCACCGCTGTGAGAGTTTCGCGTATCAAGACTTTTTCTCACGTGAGCCTTTTCGCTTCTTTTTCCAACGAGGGAATGTTTGCTGTTAGATTTTGTGCTACCGTGACTCGAGTCATGACGTGAGTCCTGATCCTGGTAGTGGTGATCTGTTATTGGATCCAATATTTCGACAAAATTGTCAGGGAAGAGGCCCACTTGTCCTCTGAGCTCACCTTTCCACCATCCCTATGGAAAAGCAGTAAGGTATTAATTTTACATGACATGTTAATCATTTTGTAGGCTGCGTAATACTTTTTACCTTGTCAGGTGCATCTTTAGAAATAATGGTGATCACTTCGTTTTCGACGAGAGTTAGCTCATCATCATTAGCTGCTTCGTAAGGAAAAAGAACTCTGCACAGTTCTCTTTTATCTCTTTCTTTTCTTTGGTCGGCTTCTTCGAAAGTTGGAGGAGAGACAAAATTCGAAGGGAACACACCAATTCTACCTCTAAGTCGACCTTTCCACCATCCTTCTTCAACCTCTCCCAAATACTCTATCGAGTCTTGAGGTATTAGAGTTAATTCATCCTCGTTACAAGGATCGTAACTGAAGAGAACTTTACACCATTTTCTGCCCGATCCGTTTCTTAGTGTGACATCTTCACTCCTCGCACTAGTTGTGCCTTCACCTCCACCGCTACCTGCTCCTCCTCCTCCACCACCACCACCACCACTACCCAAAGAATGTTCCAATACCTACAAATGTTTAATACTTAGTTTTGTTGCATCAATGAAATCAGCATATCTGATAATATATGAAAAACGGTGTCCTGTTTCGCATCTGCGTACGACAAAATTCCAGCAGTCTAGAATGAATGGACTACATCTTTTCAAGTACTAAGGAAAACATTGTATTCGTAAGGGCTACATGTCCCTGTCGTATGGAATAGGTCAGTATCGAGGAACCATCGTGCACATACAATCTATATGGGTTTACGGAGCGCTTAGCTATTCGCGATTCTAGAGATCCAAGGTGTACCTTGACAAAATTGTCGGGGAACATGCCACGCTTGTCCCTTAGGGTGCCTTCCCACCAACCACCAGGCATCTCTTTGATTTCTTTTATGATATCGCCTTTACGGATTGTTAGTTCATCGGGCTGTTGTGCTAAGTAGTGGTATTCTACTATCGCCTCCATGTTTCTCCTAGGCCCGATTCTGGTCCCGGCGTTTGGGTCACCCGCTTACACCTACAAAACGGATGCATGCACGCCTTCAGTGCTGTCGAATGCGTTACACACACAATTCGGCTGTTGCACATAGGTAACAGGAATATCTCAAAGTGCAAAAAACATCGCGTAACTGACGAACACGAGAACAGAAACAGCAATAACAGTAATATCTTGTCGTTGACACTTGCGTCGTTCTAACGTGAGACTGTAGAGTAGCCGATGAAAAGATAGCCTAAACGGAATTTTGCATACGCACGAAACGGGACGAGGTACGCGCGATGATAGAGACCTGATGGCCCGCGACGCGTTATTCACCCTTTAAACTAACGGAATACACTTACGGAACTCATAGTAATGTGCTGTCTATAGAAGGAATGATTAAATGCTGAAATTTAGGCGTATCCCAAGCCAATTTGACAGGCCCACGAATGTGTCACTGCCGCCATCTTGAACTGTGTTTGACTGTGTTAGGTTACATATATTTGTATATATATATATTTATCATACATATAGCGGAAGAGAAATGCCACTGCCTCTGCTGTGCTCTATAGTAAGGATAGCAAGTAACAGCAAGCTACACATATTGATGTAAATATTGCATATGTACGATATGTTGAAGAGCCAAAAGGCTTGTTTAGCGTTTTTAAGTGCTCCAGAGTACCGTAAGCGTATTCGAAAATGAGCCGAGAGTGCTGAGATTATCGTTGTTTCTCTGTTTATCGAATGCACTTCATCTAGACAACAAGGATGGTCTTAGCGTTCTCGGCCTATTTTCGAACACACCTATTGTGCTCCGTAACACTTAAAAATGCTAAAACGAACATGCCTAAAGGCCACGCAAATTGTGCTTCGCAGCTGCAATATATATTTTGTACGTTTAAGAAGTAATGCTTCCCGAGTCATATGCGAAAAATGGATTCGCCATTCGGCATTGCTATGCTGTAAGTGAATCAAAGTTGAATCACCCACTTTATTGCTAGTGAGTAGAGAAAGGATCTTTCTTGGAAAATGCGGTCAATCAGTGTTTCAAGAACACCGTGTGTGCCGTACGAAAACGCTAGGGAACGCCGTGAAAATAAACTTACGTGAAGGAACTGTTATGAGCTTCTACACTCCTCGGATTATGTGTTTCCTTTCCTTTTTTTTTATTTCCGACTAACCGTCTTGTTGCTGCACTACGATCGCGTATCCCACCCACGGCTTTCGATTTACTGATTCATTCTCGCAATCGGTCGTTTCTTATCTTTAAAGAGCTTAGCTTTACGTATTCCAATCTCCACGTAGCCACGGTATGGCTTTTATGTAGACACGAAAATAATGTATTTTATATCGGTTTTGTTCGATCACCAATGCTCATCGACTTATAATCAGCATAACCCCTGCCCCCCCTATCTGTCTTTACGTGTAAATCGCAATCGTCTTCATAGATTCTCGATCAAAATAAGCACTGAAATGTCACAAAGATGACGATTCTTATGTTCCCTGTAGATCAGTGCAGCCTCTATCGTTGCCCGCATTTTAGACCGAAGGTAGACAAGTTTTGATTATCTACTAAATGATAAAGCAACCTTCTATAATGATATTTAGCAATGGTATTATTCCCGTAGCGGATTCGCTTAAAAATAATACACGTTAGATAATAATAATAACTAAGACACAACACAGACGATTATCTTTTAATATGGTAAACTATGTATTAATTTCTCTGTATAGATATAGTCCTACATATGCGTGTGTACAGTGGCGCATATGACGACTAATTGTAAGATTAAATGGCTGGAGAAGCGGCGTAATACGATAAATGTGCCATACTCGATACTATCGTCGCGTGGAAAATACGGTTGAGCCATGGCGTGTGCAATACTCTTGTGATCTATACTTTGTAAAAGAGTTGAACGTAATTCATCTCGTTGCTTATACGCGTTATCGTCAAAAATTTTAACAAGTGTTCGGAAAAAAGTTTGTGTGGTGCAAAGGTATCTGTGAAAAATTAAAAAAAAAAAAAAGGGCTCGTCCGGGATTTGAACCCGGGACCTCTCGCACCCTAAGCGAGAATCATACCCCTAGACCAACGAGCCTTACATGTGTTATTGTTTTTTCGTAGACTATGATAATTGCAATATAACACGTAAATATTGGTAATCGTACCCGATTTTACGCTTATCTTGTTTTAAGTGGTCGGCATACAAGATGGCGGAGCTTAACCAACAAGACTTTAATAGAAGCGCTTTGACTGTTCAACGAAAACGGGTAATTATTATATTACAAAAGGGTTATCCTCTTGTCACGCATTATCAGAGAAAGGAAGTTTTACGAAGAATTAAATTACACGAATGATACAGGCATGGTACACGGGACAGCGAGCTGAGAGAATACCAAGCGGTTTGGTTCGAGTCGTTGGTGTAGACTGCGTGAGCCTTGATTTGTCTTACAACGCGCTGAGTTCTGTGTCGGCACTGAAGGACTTTACCCACCTAGAGGAACTCATCCTGGATAACAATTGCTTGGAAGACCTGAAAACACTGCCAGAAATGCCGAGTCTCACTACCCTCAGCGTGAACAATAATAAGGTTGCTGTTACAGAGAAAAACCCTCGCTGCATAGCACAGCGTACGATTTTCGCTTTACACGGCGTGAATCGCGGTTATTCACCTACCTCGCGACAATATCATATGATACGAAACGAGCTTGAGGTGTCATTGACCTCTGCTTAAAACGATATTTGTAATTCCACGCGAGTACGCAGCAACGTCAAATATCTAGTCCCTAACAGCTCCTCCCGTATCAATTTTCAAATGACATCAATATCCTATACGAAACTTAGAGCTCATTGCAGAGTGAATTGATGCGTAGCTCAACGTAATATACAAGGTGCGTAAGATGATCTTAAATCCTGTCTGATTTACAATGCTCGCTCCCACGATTAGTAGTTTCACCCGTTATACACATGTGCATACATTAACGTATACAGGCTGCACGCGTTACCTGCGGAAGTGCGAATATCAATCGTGAGCATCCCGTGAGACCGTTCACTGACTAAAGTAGTGGTTGCAATGTGGACTTTCAATGCGAGCGAATACATAGTTACCCTTATTTCTATACAGTTGGCAGACATTGATGGCGCTCTGAAGAGGATAAAAGACTGCTGTCCCAAGGTCGAGTATGTCAGTCTCCTCGGCAATCCTGGCTATCCCGATCAGTTGACGAATCCTACGCTGAACGACGATGAAGATTACGAGCGTTTTAGGCTCTACTCAATTTACGTTTTGCCACCGTCAATCCGTTTCCTCGATTACCGAGCTGTGACTCCTAGCGAAAGGTCGAATGCTCGTAATCGTGGCCGATTTTATCGAACCGTCAAGCTCACCCAGGAGTCACCCAGTCTTCTGCCATCATCTTCGATCGACGAGTACGATGGACTCGATTTTTTAAACTACACGCCGCTTCCGCGATCAGTACGCACGCCGCAAGATCACAAAGGTATCAGGAATGAGAGTCTAGACAGAGTAAACGGTCGATTGAAATTGAGCGATGCTTGGGCTTGTTTCTAGGTGCTTACGGGAAGTGCAAATATCGCTATTCCGGAAAGAACTCCGAGGGCAATCGTTTCATTTCCAATAACGATCTCTAGAAGCGGAAACAAGGGGACAAGAGATAACGGCTGGAACGTTAATCGGCACGAGTAAAGGTATAAAAGTTTTATTCTCATGTACACATATGTAGGTATATAACATAAATAGAGCTCTTAGTTCCATGTCTTTACAGTTGGGGAACGTTGCGTAAGTACGCGTGACCGTTACTAATATTAAGTATAATAATTCGTGCATATCTATTCTCTTGTCTTCGCGTGCGATGATCACTTCGATTTAATTATCCTGACAGGACACTAAACCTGCCTAGCTCGCTGTCCTGAGATTGTTCATCAGTTCTCGACATTTTTTTAAAAGTTTCTTCCACTCTTTATTCAAACGCATTATCGTTTACCTAAAGAACCCGCGGTCGCCATTGCAGGCGTCCCTTTGCCCCAAGGAGATGCGCGTTCTTAAGTATTTCGAAAGGATTCTAGAGAATACTTGGGACATAAGGCAGTTCTCTTAATATACTTTACCACCCTGTTTGCAGAAAATCATACCGCATTAGCAGGGCTTATAATATCGCTCATTATCTATCGCATATAATCGTAATAAGGGTTAAGCAAAGGCGTAAACGAAGACTCGACGTTCACACATTTAAGTACGAATGATCAGCTCAGCCTTGGACTTCTTTTCCTTCGTTTTCACGCGATCAATGCACTACGAAACTTAATTTGTATTTTTCTAACGCCGCACACTCTGTCCTATTTATAATATGTATATATGTATGTTTATTTACCTATAGTGTGTATATATATATATATTTCTTGTCGGAAGCACAACGTATTTAATATCATTAAATATGCCGTTCCGATTATTCAGGGTCGCACATGATGAGACCCCGAATTTTTTTTTTGTTATATATACAATATGGAAGCATGTTGTTCTCGCCGAGAGAGAAAACTGTCCAAATATCGGTCGAGAATCATAGAAGAATAGTCTTTAAACTTTATAAACAAGTACTACGAACTCTTGGCCACGATGAATCAATATTTACGTTAGAAAAAACAGGTGGTCCCTCAATAATATTATCTAACGACAGGCAGTACTATGTGAATCGATTAAGTAAATCTTGGTACGATAATAAGAACGTATACGACATTAATAACTTGGCTCGAGCTAAGTAACGTCTGTATGAAAAGAGACATGACTTATCGTCTGATTGGACGGATCCTTTCGTTTCTTTCTATACTGAAAAATATTAAACTTAAAGAAAGTTCAGCTAATTAACATAAATTATTATTATCAACGTGCTCCTCCGGTTTTTCTGTATCTCGTCGCAACGCGAATGCGCCACCAGCGTTATTCCCTATTGATCCCTCCGCACCCTAAGAGGCGCTGCTCCTGCCGTGATTGTGGAGATTAGGCCTCAGAGTGACCGCACCTTCGACCCAGAAATTTGGTCTCTCTAGCATGCTTTGCCACAGAGACAATTCCCGACCAGTTGCGTCCATCCAGTCTACAGGCTTTCCGTAGTGCTTACCTTCAAAAAGTAATTAACGAGTATTATTAATATTTGACGTGCCGGTTTAATCGCGTAACGGCATCGGCAGGATATTTTCATTTACAATTAACCGGATCACTAACCAGTTCCAAGATTAAATCTAACGCCACCGAGGAATTCGTTACTGGCGATACGATCGTGATCCCACACTGTAAGTTCCAGGCCACGTTCGGCCAATTCCTGCAAACTCACGTCCTTGTATACGAACGTATGACCCCAAACGGGTGACCCGCCAGAGCATCTACGCACGACGCCTGTTTTTTGTTTGCCAGAACGACCCTTGTCCGGAAGCAGGTAGCTGAAAGGAACATGGATTCGTTACACAGGGGTCGATCTTATTTTTACTGTAAATATAAAGCCCAAGGATGTTTTGAAGAAACGGTATAAGGACCTTTTGCAGAAGGGATCGCAAGTGCCATTGTGTTTTGCACGAGTTTGAAGATTACGCGCTTCCTTGACGAGAACGTGGAGGGCACCGCGACTCCAATTCTTTCTAGCCTTCGAAGTGCCACGATGGTCAACCCCGTGTTCTCGTTCGCGTTCCTGCTGTTGCGCTGGATCCGGAGGAACGAATTTCAGGCCAACTATTACTTCGCCTTTATAAGCAATTGGATCGTCAAACGGTTCCGTCTGCGGATATAAGTAAATATTATGACAAACAGAAATAAGCGTGCTTAAACCATACGGTTGCGTCTAATGCATTTACTGTTGAAAAAAAAAGTTCCATTGCGTATGCGAAACGCTCAAACTGAAAGTAACATTTAATATTTGCAAGCGTCACTCTTCCGTATTCGTCATCGTGATTTATTTCTGTAAATTTCAATCTAATCGAATAACCGGTTTATCCTGAATTTCAAATTCAAACATAAGACATAAAAGTTTCACATTTTCGCATGCGCCTGCTCGAATCGCAAATGGTAGACATCTGCAAAAATTACCGTATCGCTCGCACGTGAAACTTCGTGTTTTGTCTGTATTTCAAGTCAATTGGATTAGCGGTTCGTCCGAAACTTTGAAAACAGACTTTTTCGGTCGCGTGACGCATAACGATCCTTTTTTTTTCAACGGGAAATGCATGATAAATCTATTATCGTATTATAACTAGTTAATAATCTTCGTTTGCACAGTTGAGCTTCTTACCCGTTCCTGAAGAGAATACCACTTCGGTGTAGGGTCGTCAAAGATCTTATTCTCAAGAGGCATTCGAACTTCTCCAAGAAAGTCATTGCGTCCAAACATATCCGAGTGCCACACAGTAAGCCACAATGTTCTTGTCTCCAGCCCATTGAGACTCATGTGGAACTGCAAAGTCATAAATCACATTTAATAAGATCGTCCAGTTTCTAATAAAAATGGATCTTAGCACGTGTTTCAAGTACCTTCAAGGTCTCATCGAAGACCGGATTCAACGTATGCTTCTTCACCTTGGTCTTACGTTTTCCACTCTTAGACTTGTCCGGCAGAAGATACACTTTGACGTATCTACGAAGGATTCAATCGATTCCAACAGTCAGTACTAGTGCAGCCGTAACTAATTACCCATGAGTTATTCCAATTTGAATAAACTTACGGATCGGAGCGATTCCGCTTAACGTCGACCGGTGCGAGGTCTTTACATTGCGTCACGTGAACTTCAAATGTCAGCTGCTTATAATCATATTGAAGTGAAAATTCCACCTCGCCTCTAACTGCTACGGAACCGCACCATCTTCCTTCACCGGCACCGCTATAAACAGACGCCATGGAGTCCGACCTTGCCTATGAGAAAAAAGTC
>JARQSU010000661.1:126067-147541 GCA_030142265.1 Calameuta filiformis | reverse complement strand
AACCGCACCATCTTCCTTCACCGGCACCGCTATAAACAGACGCCATGGAGTCCGACCTTGCCTATGAGAAAAAAGTCATATTATTAATAAACCCCCTCGTTATTTTGATAAATATAAAGAAAAAATACGATTAATGTTAATGAAACAAAAACTCAAAGCGATTGTACGAACCGTTACGACGTAAACAGTCGCACGGATACAAAAATTTCACTTACTCCAAGACTCGACAGGGAAGCTCGTGTTGCCAGATGCCCAGAATGAAGCCCACGATCCATGTCATCGTCAACAGCAGGACTAGAACTTGATCTTGATCCGGCGCCAATAATAGGAGTGCTGCACGCTTCAGATAAGCTGCTCCCGTCATCTGAACGTATAACAAAAACAATACTGAATGACTAATTTGAATGACGATAAGCGACAGTACAGTTCTGGCACACGTGATCATTGTTGTAATCAACAAGGACATTGGGAACAAATGATACGATTTAAATTATAAATTAAGACGCACATTCGTCACGTATTTCCCTATACTTTCCCACAATGGGAACATCCAAAAAAGTGACAGCAGTTTTTCTATGCTTTTTGAATAATCCTTCCCTGCTCCTTACTGCGTCACTGTTAGACCAATTTGAGGATATCGAGGATGTCGATGCTCTTTCACTCGCCACTACTTCTGGCTCAGGAGGAGCCTGGCTACTATCTGGAACAGGAGTCTCCAGGCTTAGAGATTCGTCAGGCTTCCCTTGACCAGCTTCATCTTCATTGACATTTTTGACAGACTCCTCTGCAGGATCTTTTGACAAGAACTGCTCGTGCTCGCTGATCTCATCTTTTTCGGGAAGAACCTTAAGCTCCATATCCGATATAGCAATGTACTTCACGTTAGACTCGTTATGCTCGGTTGAAGGTTCACGCGATGGGATATTCTGGTTGCTGTTCCTCGAGTCGCAACAGGTGCAGCCACAGCACAAGTCTATAATCCAGCCGGAAGCTCGCTGAGCTACTTCTCCAGTGGGGCAAGAACTCTTGGGAGTGTTAAACGTGAAGTATTGTGCACTGGCTACTGCCATACCAAACAATCTTCTGAATTATACGAACTTAGGACGAAAAACTTCATAAAAATTAAAAGTAGACTCCCGCCGATATGCTTAGAAACGCTCCCTTGTTACACGAACTGGACTCGGTCTTGTTTATTTTATCCAAAAAAATTTCCTCTCAAACTAGTGTATCCAAAGAATGTACAATTTGGATTTTGCTCCACCAGAAACATGAGACTGGTCTGAAAGCACTTGCAGGACTGTGCTTCGACGGCGTTTTCTAATCAGAACTCCTTGATAAGCATCCACGTCGGTTCCGCTTCCCTTCGGTAGTTTATAAATAACATTTGATAGAAGTTGTTAGTACGAGTACTTTGGAATTTAAAAATCTTTTTCGAATTCCTAGTGCCGTCTCGACGCCTGGAAGATGTACCCAAGATACCGTGTATTCTACAATTTCTAGCAAAGTACAGTATATGTATGTCAAGGTGAGCGATAGACTGTCCAGATCCGGCATACGATCACCTACGTGTCTCTACCTATGCAGGGCGTATATCTCTCACAAATAACTTATAACTTATAAAGATAGACAACAACATTACGCAGTCGTTACGCGAGTTCGAGCAGCGTACAAAATTTTCAATTTTTACCAGAAATTACTATAACTAGGTAAGTTATAGACACGTGACGAGTATTGTCGCAAAGAGTCACGTATCTGCCATAAGGTACAGTCCTGTACAAATAAGCATAATTTTAGGTCGACTGACCTTATAAATTCCCATATGTATGCATCTCACGGACTCGTCTTCAGGCGATTTCATATTCCCGCTTGAAACGCAAAACAAAGAGAAACAGTAATTTTCTACGAGAAGTTAAGATGCCGGCGAGAGGACAGCCGCTGGTTTAAAGTCCTTGGGGAAGGGATAAACCGTTTCCAAGCAATCCTCTAAAAAGTTTGACGTGCATTCCGGAACGGTCGTTTGCGGTTCCGCTCGAGCGGATTTCGCTCGCGGGTTATCGCTCGCGATGTATCGCTCGCGATACTTCGTCTTAACAGCAAACAGTCGCCGACTTCGCCATCTTCGCTAATCTCTTAATGGGAAAGCTGAACTAAATGGATATCAAGGTCGGTAACAGGTACGTCCAGGTGCTATTTGAAGTAACCGCCAATGAGCGACTCTCCAGGAACTAGAGTTTCAGGTATCATCGAGCTACTGTCTACCGATGATGTCAACGTCTCATGACAGTAACTAACGCCAATGCTAATTCGTGCAATATGGCTGAACACGTTGTTTGCCTGGAATCTCGATACACGCGGGAGTCCATAATAATTGTGAAATCGAGCGCGTGCTTACGTTATGTACGATAAGTTTCTGTTCGGTAAACATACGCGTAGCTATGAACTATAATTATACGAGCTGCGTTGGATCTTGCGTATGTTCCTGGTAGGAACTACGATGGGTTCTAGAAAAATAGTGAGAACGCGACTGAGACTGGAGAGATTGCGACACGAGTTTAATTCAACGTCGCAGGACGTAACAATAGCTATTCCTATTAGCGACGTAGCAACGTACTCTAGATTGCTGAGGAATCATGCGGAATGCCTGGACAGTCGTGTTTAGTAAAATGGGTCGATGCCTGCCTGGACGGACTGTCGTAGGAATGTCGCAAGCCGAAAGACACAGAGTCGGCATATTCGTGTAGAACTTTACCAAACGGTTTTCGGTACGGTATCGCAATTGACGTTACTTCGCAGTCAGCCGAATGATGAACGATGATATCGAGAAAGAAAGTAGTGCTTTAACACCAAACGTACCATCGACCGGTAATTTGGACCGTTTTAAAGGCAAAAATACGTTTATAAAAAATTGTCGGTATTTTTAGTGGTAAATTCGTTTTTACAGCTTTGGATGCTGCTGTCCCTAGGATTGATATGTGGCTTGAAGTAGTCGCATGATGTCGTTACGCGGCACTATTGATTGTTCTCGACAAGCATGGAGTATGAGTGTACGAGACTGGGAGGACAGAGGATATGTGCCTGTGAGAGAAAATAAAAGGCAGTGAGAGGAGTGGGAAGAAATTAGAGAGTTAGAGAGGGAGAGAGAGAGAGAGAGAGAAAGTGAGAGAAGGGCTAGGGGCCGGAGAGGCTGTCTGTAACGCGATTACGTTGCATCGACTACGCCGCGTTGAGACTCTTTAGGGACTTCGTTAAAAATTAGACGGAAAATTTATGGACTCTTTGGTCCTGAAATGACTTACCAGGTAAGAGGGACATTGTCTGCTGCCTTCTCGTCCTGGATGTATCACGTTTTCCAGCAGATGCCTGGGAACCGGATATCTGCAGCCCTGGAGCACTGACAGCACGTTTTGGACCAACTCCAGCATTGCCAAGGCTATTACGAGCGAATCCTGGTGGACGGTATCGAGCAGATTTGACACCAGTGTGCTGAGGAAGAAAATGATGCACACTGTGGGCTTTGTGCATGTTCGATGATCCTCCAGGAGTCGCAGATGCATTGGCTGGTAACCTGGGCAGGGAATTCGTTGCAGCTGATGCAGTTGCAGCCGCCTGCATCCCTCGAGGAAGAGTCGTTGCTCTGGGGTCTCCTGTGTATTCTAGTTCATCCTCTGTATCGTCATCGCCAGCAGAAGCACCTACGACAGGCACATAATATTCGAAAGAGATCGTAACCATGGGTTAGAATTCGCTTTTACTGCTGTGTTTTGCTACTTCAATATTGATCTATATTAATATTTCATCGAAACGAACGGATCAGTTATGTTTATGTAAAGAACTTGGAACTGAATCGATAATTCTGGCGTTAAATACGAGTCCTGAATGATTGATTTTCAGATCGAAGCAACGACCCGAAGGATCCTAGAAATAGTAATTAACTAGATCGACTCACCTGATTCTCCTCTCGTATTGGCATCTGGGACAGATGATCTTCTTCTGTTGCTCCAAATTTTCTCTTCTATCGAGCCACTGCCGCCACCGATTGACCCGCAACTGCGAACTCGGTCGAGCTGCTCCCTGGAGAAGCTCTTTGGATTGAAGAGCAGGTCGCCGGCACTACGTCGTTTGGCAGCCATTGCCAGGGCACTTGCACTTGCACTAGCACTCACGTCCCCAGAACAGGCGAGGAGACTAAGTTTTGTTCTTGAATCAGCAGCCATTAGAGCTGATTCGAAGCTGCCTCTCCAGGAGAACCTTTCGTAATCACTGGCTTCGCGCTCTTCGCCTTCCTGGCCAGCAGCAGCAGGATGTCCATTCAGTAAGAGTAAAGGATCGTGAGATTTCGATCTAGGGAGTTGAAGATGAACTGGTGGGTTGGTAGAGTCTGAGGTTGAATCATCGTCTTCGGTAGTAGAAGCCGAAGAAGGTGTACGATGATGCTGAGGATAACGTCTCCACGAAGCTGGAGGATGAACTGCCGGACCACCTTCAGATACTTCGTGCATTAGAGCCACCAAACGACTTCCAATGTGATGCATTACTTTAGCTATCAGAGGAGGACTGCTGTGTGGCGTGGAACTGGCATCAGAACTGACACCGTCTCCAGCCATCTTCGTGAAACTCTGCACAAGCTTCTGATATACGAATGCTGTGTCTCTACCTAGAGGAGGACCTCCACTGTCTTCTTTGTCGGACAGTAGGTCGGTACTAGTATCGAATTTACTGATGATTTGTTGACAACTTTGGGATATTTGTTCCTGTAGTGCTGAGCGCCGACCTCCTGCACCCGCACCCTCTAGATCGGAGCTGGTATAATCTGAGCTGTCATACGAGTCCGACCAGGTATCTTCTGAGCTTAAATATTCGACAATTTCACGGACTTGCTCGTCCCGAATTCCTGGGACTGTCTTCATCAGTCTAGTTAGTTCGTTTTCGAAGTAGACTAACTGTGGTGGCTTAGTACGGTTTTGCGATCCTAATCTTAGCTTAGGCGATGTTCCTGATAATCTTGGACTTGGAGCAGGCGACGCAGCGCTGGACGTTTGGTTTTGCCCATTGGAATTAGCTACCATAGTCTTGAAAAATTGACGCATCTTCGACATCATAAGGTTCGTTTCCTCGTCGCTCGACCAGTTGTTGAAGCTGTCCTTTCTCGAGAGAGAAGCATTCGGCGGTGGTGCTAAAGATGATTGACCCAAAGGCGCCTCCGGTCTTGCGGAATTATTTTTCACACGTTGAGCACTTTCGTTTTCTGCATTCTGTGAACTATCCTTGGCTTCCTGATTGCCTGACAATAGACTCTCTCCGGTAGTCTTTTGGTGTTGTAGCAAATCATCACAGCTTCCAATGAACCCTGAATCTCGAGATTGCTGCTTGTTCCTGGCCGAAATTACCTCTCCAGAAATTATCGGGTTACGCGCCTGTTCAGCTTGCGAAGAGGATGATGAGAACAGAGCAGCCTCTGGTTGTGGGGTCTTGGATCTTTCATCCTCTGAATTCACCGTCTCAGGATCGACTTCAAGACTCTCAACGATCTCCCGCGGCTCGGGGGTCTTGTTTCTATCTTCCGTTACTCTAGGACTCTGCGTGCCGAGATTTCTGGGCTTTTTCTTTTTACGTTTTACCGTATCAAACTGTCCATCCGTACCGAAAGCTGGAGTCTGATCCTCCGCACCATCCGTTTCGGTAGAAGAGCCTTCTGATTGAGTCTCCTGACCGTCGGGGTTCAGACTAAGATCTTGCAGAGAGTTTTGTGAGCTGAGGTTTTGCGAACTCTGGGCGAGAGCCAACAGGTTGTCCAGAGAAGAGCTGTGGGATCGTCCAGTACCTCTTGCCCTAACAAGGCGCTTTCTGCGCTGTTCCGGACTGGGCCTACCTTCGGAGTCGCTTCCAACGGAGCCATCCGAATCTCTTCTATCCTGATCGAATCCTAAGAACTCAGAGAGAAAATACTTTTCGAGCCTAGAAGAATTGAGAAATTCACCAGAAGTCTTATCACCCGTAGTTGGCGCCTCTTCCTGTCCAAGCGATTCGAGACCTTCCGAATAGATTGAGGATGTCTCCGAGAGGCTGTCGACTTCTCTCGATCCCAGACTAACGTTACCTTCGCCAAGACCAAAGAAGAAATATTTTTCCAATTCAGATGCCGAGGGCGGTCTTTGCTTTCTAGGACTACCAGTGGCCAGACTTGGCTCAGCTTCACTTTCCTCGCACGATTCCTCCACAATGGTATGTAACGTAAAGTCAATAGCCTGTCTATGATATCCACGCAGCTCTTCCTCGCGATCTCCAAGATTATTAGCTTCATCCTCGGAACTCTCTTCGGTAGCCGTGGTGGCACCCTGCTCCTCTTCGTCGTGAGAAACTTCCTCGACCCAAGAATCATCATCGGCAAGACCCTCTTCGAGTATCACAACACCGTTATTCGTAGAATTGATAGGAGAACCACGTACACGAGGACTTGTTTCGGACTCCGGTCTCGAAGGCGAGTGCTGCTCGTTGCCCGAGGCAGCCTGAACGATCCTAGAAAGGCTTTTCACAGATTGCACGTCATCGCTCTCACTGGCACTCCCCACGCTGAGACCACTATCAGCCTCTGGTTCTTGTTGATTGTGCTGGGGTCGTTTGACCATCAGAGGCCTCCTGGGACCGTTGCCGCCTCTAGGACTCTCGGCAGTAGTCTCAAGCGCCAGCTGGAAGTATCCGGCCAGTCCTTGAGGTGTTGCGACGCCGTGGCCCTCATCGTCCGGTTGCAGGAGCGTAGTCGTATCTGAAGTGACCACGCTCACTGGCTGATAAGCACCTTGCGTGATCATCACGAGGCTCCTATATTTGTTCGAGGGAGAGTTCGCTGAATCTCTTGCGGAATCACTCGACGACAAACCAGAAGAGACGCCATCCTTCCGCGTAGGCGGGCGTCGCTCGACTGAGCGAAACCTTGCTGTTCCGCGATCCGTCTCTCTGGCGCTGCCAGTGCTAATACTACTACCATTGCCACTACCGCTGGTGTTAACACTACCACTACCGACAGATCCACCACCTTCGATATCCCTACTTCCTCCCACCTGCCGTGAGTCGGGCCGCTCGCCTCTCACCGGCCGGCTTTCGTCATGCGCTGCCAACGACGTAGTCTCTTTCGGGACGTGGTTCACCTCCTCACCTACCTTACCATGGCAGCTTTCTACACTCTTGAAAATCTCATGAATCTTGCTGGATATTATATCGTTCACATTGTGACTTTGATCAGATTCCGCACTTGATTTAATTGGCTCGCACTCCTCGTTACCTTTCCTTTCAGCTGATTCTGCCTTTTCTTGGGTAACTTTTACCACTGTTTGTCGATCAGAATCGGGCTCTAAATCATCTGAATTCTCCGAATGGAGTCCTGAAGTCGATTCACTTTCGATTTGATGATTTATTTTCGATTCACTCGACTCGTCTGTAAATGGCTGCTGTTCCTTGCTAGGCGCAGGTGTTTGAAGATTTTCAAGCTGTTCATCCGGTACGTCCTTGTCAATGTTCGAAGGGAAATTGGATCGTTTGAATAGAAGTTCTTTGCTCACAGTAGAGAGGGTTCGGTCATCTCCTTCCGAGAGCAATGTGCCTCCTGTTCCTGGTGATAACTCGTACTCGTGTAGTTCATCGCTGCTCACCTCGCTACCAGTATTAGTTTCACTACTCGCGCTCGAAATTCCTAATATACTCGTATTCGACATTATTCCGTTTAGACTCTCATCGTGTACTGCGGTTGATAATGCCAATGATACAGATATCGTCTTATCTGCTCGTGATGTACCTCTATCGCAATTTATTGGTAAATCAGATTCGACTTCACGTTCACAGATGTCGCTACGTACTTCCTGGTTACCCTCATTCGTTATACCGTCGGATTTTGTTGGATGTACAATATCGGAGCATTCCATGACTTCTAGAGAATCTGGTACTATCGCACCGTTCCAATCAGTCACAGATACCTTATGACTTACTGATTCAGTTAACGGCACGTGTCCTTTACTTATCACACTGCTACTACTGCTTGAATAGTGTTCCTGCAGACTTTTGCCAGCAAGAGTGTAACTAGTGGTAGAGTCAATGCTATCTGGATCAAGTATCTTGATGGATTTTAATCGAATTTGATCGTCGGAGGAATTCTTTGTGTCGGCCACGTAAGTTTCACTAGCTTCTAAATTGTATCCTCTGAATATTTGATTTTCATTAGTTCCTCCAGCTTGCAAAGCTCTGTCACTAGCTGGACTGTCGACTACAGCCGCAGAATCATCCGAAGAAGTCCTGTCACGTTTCCTCGATATCTCGTCCGAACTAGTATCGGAATCATTTGATTCTCGTTCTTGGCGAGTCTTATCGATCTCCGTGTCTTCGTCGAGGAGTCTGACATGGCGTAAAATTACTGGTTCATTTTCTGGCAAGGCTGTGACCCTTCTCAATGTGATTCCACCTTCTCTGGCTGAGTCAGAATCCTCGTTGTCCTCGATGTCGTTATCGCTGGTCAAGGAATCGTCGTTCACAACAAAGACACGGGAGAAGTGATGAGACGCCGAGTCCTCGAGGTCGCTGCTATCGGCGGAAGACCTTCCTGATGAGCTTCCGGAGTCTCCCCTCGAGTGTCTATACATCTTCTGACTTCTACTTTCGCACTTAAAGGATGATAAGGAATTTTGAGCCTTATCTTCGTCCTCCTCTTTCTTCCTGCAATCCGTGTCCTCGGCGTCAACGTCCTCAAGACTGTGCTGGTCCTTCAAGGAACTCGGCTGCTCCTCTTTGTTACTTCCGGAGGTATTAGAGAAACTCGTCTCATCCTTCGTACTCTCCGAATTGGTTGCACCACTCTCGTTCGCTTTAGAGAAACTTTCAGGAACAGGATTATTTGGTTCGGTAGCGGAAGTGGAGGTACCTGTTTCGGGAGGTTTTGTTTCAGTAGCTTCACTAGAAAACCCCGTACTGACTTCCGGACCAAAGGAGAATGTGACAGGAACGAAAGACCCAGCGGTGAGTCTCGGATCTATTCTGGTATCTTGTAAAGGGTGATTGAATCTCGGGTGCCAAGTAAACCACGAAGCCGCAGGATCGCCCCTTAATCGGAGTGTTCCTTCCGCTGAGGTTCCGCAGCCGATCATAGACGACGCAGCAAATTCTCCGGTCCACAGAGCGGCAGGAATCGGCACAGGATAAGGAACTGGAACCGGGATAGGTACTGGTACCGGAAGTACATTAGCGCCACGGGAGCCTCCACAAGCCTAAAAAAAGTAAATTCCACTCAAGATACCTGGGCACTGACGTCAATTGACAAATCGTGAACATATAATTTAGCTCGCTATCGTATCTATTGATTACAAGAAGAAGGCTAAATAGATAAGAGAATCTCACTTGACAGGCAGACGATCCTCGTCCAGGGCAGCAACTCCAATCCTGAGCGACGTTCTCGTTCCCGATGCTACCACCTCCTACGTTAATGGCTATACCAGCAGGTAAAGGAATGGCACCGCTCTCAAAGTAATCCCAATCGCAGTCCTCCAATCCCTGGACGTGGGTACCGCGAGGCAACCCGTTGAGGGAGGAGGAACCGGAACTGCTGTCGGCGTCGTCTTCCTCGCGTCCTGACGAGGAGTCCGAGCTGATGAAGACTAGACGACGATAGTCTACTATAGGCTGCTCTGGATTCTGACCCTGACCCTGAACGCCTGACGGACTATGCGGCCGATGACCACCTCGACTGATTACATGGAGCGTCTGGAGACTCTGTAATTCCTCTGTGCAGCCCCTGGCGTGTGATCTTCCTCTACGACGTGAACCTTCGAACGGGAATAATAGAAAATAAATAATAATATTAAAACGTAAAATACGTGGAAGAGTTCTTGAAATTGCTAGAACGCTAATTGGATAACGAATCTCCAACGGAGATCATCGGAACGTACCGACAGTAGAAAGCGCAAACGCCAACCGTCTTAAGGAAACAGGTGTCACGATAATTGAAAGGCGCCCTTTGCGGGGCAAGTCGTCTCCACGCGATGACCAAGTTTGCCCGAGCAAGCGATTTTGAAATAAACTCTGCGCAAAGTGGCCTGAATGTCGACGAACGTTTACGTTGCGCGAGCAGAAGACTCAGGACGTTGGATGTTAGGCCAAGAGGCTACCGAAGCCTAACCCACAGAATGCTCTCAAAAACATTCCCGTCACGCTACAGGGTGTTCTCGGCTTAACGCGCTAATGAATTACCTGGTCAATGGCACGGGCCAGCCTCGTATCCCCATGAGCACCAAAATCAGCTCAGATTTAAGAACTGCTCAAAGGCGCGTAATAAATTTTTTTTTTCGAGAAATCTCTCACATTCAAAGAAAAGCTTATATATGTAATTACGTATGTATAACGTACAAAAAGCTCTACGCATGTACGAGCGTCACAGCCGATAAGAAGCCACAAACAATACTGATACCGATTTCAAAATTACTTCACGGAAAAATGATAATCTTCTAAACTTATCTCTTCGTAAATCTTTTATCGTGCCTGAAAAACTTGTCACTTTTTTAACTACGTCAAACCGTCTAGACTCAGAAAACGTTTTACTGTCTCTCTCCGTACTGCTGGACACTGTCCAGGCAGGGACCGATCAGTTCGCGTGGGCTAGCACAGCTAAACTGAAACCTGGCTATACGAGACACCTGTGCTATAGCCCATATCACTAAAACTATAGCATCGCCGTGTACACGTTACGCTATAGTCGGTTCAACACAGTGCAGCTATCATACAGGGTGATACGTTGCCAGCGAATCGGTACTCCGGTAGATAATGGTCAGTTTATATAGTGTCCCTTTTGAGTGCTTTGACCACTGGCTGGAGCGATTGCGCAATTTATCGTAGAAATATAACGTATCATTTCCCTTTGCTCGAATGTCACGTTGCGTATTGGTCTGCCTGCAAAGTTACAGGAATCGTCGTAGGACCAAGCTGGCATCCGGTTTTGTTACCGGCAGGAGAGTTATTACAGCACACCCGGTATTATTACAGGCGAGTCGACTATACGTTAGAACAGGACGTCGTCACACTGTTCTACCTGCGTTCGTTCGTTATATATCCTGTCCTGCTTCAACTCGCTACTTACGGTACGGTGAAAAGTGCCGATAGCCGTGGCCCAGTGTTTGCTGATAGCAGAAGGGACAGGACTCCGAATGAGTTACCCAAATTCTCCGAGAAAGCAAAACATTGGTGTAAGATTTATATGGCCGTAAAGTAAAACGTGAAATATTATGGCGTCGCGTCCGTTAAAATTAAGTTGACGATCTTCCGTAAAGCAACGTAAATTTTTCAACTCGTAATCAATCGCTCGTCCACAGCAGATATAAAACGATGCAGGCCGCAGCGTAAAAGAGAAGAAAGTATACGGATAAGACAACGGTAACGAGTAATTCGAGTAGTCTCCTTATATTCATGATTTGTCACTGTGATGATCGTACTGGGAATGATTCCGATTTGGTTGATGATCGATGTCGTTAACACGAATAGGAACCGGAGCGTAGAGGCGCGTTAATTAACGTCGGTGAACAAAATTTGTAAGTCTTATTACGCGCGTTCGGGGAAAGTGGCGCCCATTTTAATTTAATTGGTATTGCACACTAGGTCGCCGACTGGCGTTTTATACGATTCCAGTGCGTCGTGCTGCTCGCCATATGTCACCCTCGGGACTGGATATATCGGCCGACCAGGACTTAGTTTAATACAGGAAAGGCTTCGAAAATCGATGAGTCAACTGCTATTGCGAATCGCTACACGCCGCTTGTTACGCGCTGATTAAATAATTTATTATATTCACATAAGAAATGACATGCAGATAGGAAGCTTGCGTTTGTCTTTGGTAAACGAATTCATTGTGACGAGGTTAAAGGGGAACGAAAGTTATTAGGGAACGTGTTTTGTACCTTGGGGTTTTATTGTTCTTCGTCGCAATTAGGTGTTAACGAACAAAATAACGGAACAGGTGCAACATTGGACTCACCCTGCGAGTCGAACTGCCTACGTCTGCGAAGTATCGGTCTGCCCTGGTTGCAGCCGGGACCTCCTCTAGGATCCCGATTGTGAGAATCCTCGTGAGGCTCGTCTTCTCCTGCGCTGGTAGCGCTGTCTCGTTGTACTACTTCGTCATTTCCGGTTAGATGCCCCGTACCACTTCCGGTGAATTTGACTCTTCTTGCTAAATCTGTGTACCCATGTAGACCGGATTCACTGAGTCTGGTGACAATTAAATTTATCCTAAGTAAGGATGGATCTGTTTTTTAAGTGACATTTAGGATGTGGATCGTAAACATACTTGACACTTTCACTTCCGCTACTTTCGTATCTTGCGCTGCTATTCGATTCTCTTCGTGTTCTTGTGATAGCATCTCTTATTCGCTGCGAAGACAGGGAGGAGTCACCACCGGCTGTTTTGCGCGGTAGGGCCGGCGTGGGTTCGCTTTCGCTTTCGCGAGGACTGTACCTGGATGATCTTGTGCTCAGAGGACTTGCTTCTGGTGATAAGTGCTGCGACATCAATGATATTTATTTTTTTTCAATGATTCACTTATCGATAAACATCGTAGTCTTTAATGGGACATAAAACATACACTGGAGCAACGCCTGTTCGGTGTATCATCGGTATCGTCGGGGTTGGAGAACTCCTCTTTAGAGAACTTCCTCCGGACCTGTTCAAAACGATCTTTATTTAATCTTTATCTATGAATAGATTGAAAAATTTTATTAATTAATCGTACGATCAACGTATGGATCTTTAAGACCGAACGATCTAATTGTATTCGTTTACTAACCACCTGGAACTCATCTATTCTCTTTCCCTGAAGTGGATCAAAACTGGTACGTTTGTCAGAAGCGGTGACGGCAACGACATCCAAGTCAACGCAGTCACTACCCTCACTAGCATCAAGAGCTCCAACGGATCCCGAAAAATCACTCATCTTTTCCGATTTACAAGCATTCGATTTTTCACTTTTCATCTTATCCGAAAGATCAGCTCGACTCGTTTCCTCGGTTGTCTTAGCTTCGTCTAGCGCGTCAGTCTCAGCATCGTTGAACTGCTCAAACTTTGGCTCGTGTGCCGCGTCTTGCGGATTCTTAACTGCCTTCATTTCCTCGTCACCGTTCGCAATTTCTATCGTTTCGTTATTCAGGTTTTTACTCTCAGGACTTTCAACGACGTCCTTTTTCGAAGTCCTGATAGCTGGTCCAGTTTGCTCGTTCGCGAACGGCTTCGATCTCGATTCCTCACCCACGCGTTCCTCCGTTCTTTCGAGTCTATCCTCTTTGCTGCTTTGCTTCCCCCTTAATACGCCGACGCTGACACTCAGGCATAAACTATCTCTACCCACGTCCTCGCGACTGTCCCGTCGAAAGATCCTTATCCCGGTCTTACTCTCCTCCCTGCCAGTTTGACAGAACTGAAAGGATCTAGAGTCTTCCTTCGTGTCCTTTGAATCCCTTCGGTTCGCCTTTGGTATGTGACGAATCTCGTCCCTGCTATCTTGGCGCTTTAGTCTATCGTCCTTAGTCCTAGGAGATATTTCATCTCGACTGTCTTGACGTTTAAGTCTTTCCTCCTTGGACCGGGCAGGGAATAACTTAGGTATCAAGCTGGGGACACTGATATCCTCGCGACTTCTTCTGAGGTCGTCTGTACTGCCTCGATATCTGTGAGAACAAAACGCTATTTATAGTTTTAGCTAATTAATGCAAAGATTATAGGTTTGACAGTTTACCTTTGGGGGATCAAGGATCGTTTTGCGGACTCCTGAGGACTCCTGATGTCCTCGAACTCCTTGGAGCTTCTTCGAAGTATGGGAATATTTGATTTTCTCTCGCCATGTTTAACGAATTGCTTGTTTTCCGGCGTAGCGACCTTCGTTAGGATTCTCGGTGGTTTTATTAAGGATACTCGAGGAGGAGTTTGATCCTCCCCAGGTTTAACGTTAAGAACATTATTTGATTGGTTATCATTTTTCTTAGTTTTTGTAATTTCGTTCGATGGCACTTCGTCCTCTTTTTTATAGACAGCAAAGATTTCGTTTCCTTTAATAGTCGCACATTCGTTCGATCCAGTTTGGTACTCCTGGTCCTTCGCTAGAGCTTCGTTCGTGATTCTGGGATAGGAGGACTCACCCACGATATCTCTGTAATCCTGTCGTCTGATAGGAAGGCTGCGATAAGCTCGTAATTCGGGAGATTTTCGTGCAGCGGACCAGCGATTTGGCGGACCTGAATGAAGAATGCAAATCGTATATTCATTATACAATTAGATAAAGAACCGTTACATTATGAAACTGGATATTACCGTTAATGGTCCAGGAACGTCGGATGCTGCGTTTCAATATATCCAAAGGTGAGGCCTTCTTTCCGACAGTTCTCCTGCCGTCGCCAACGAGCATCCAGTCGTCCCTGACGACACGGAGCTCGCTGAAAATGTCCATTTATTCCGTCAAGTGACACTGAAAACGCGCACGTATTCCGTCACGACAAAGTAAATGAGGTATAACTCACGATATTTCATAGCACTCGGAGCAAATCCAGTCGTTGAAGAAGTTTCCCTTGTCGCCTTGGGCCCTGTTGTTCTCCCGACACTGCTGGCACACTCGTTGCCTGCATCGGGGGCACTGTGCCCCAGTATTATGAAACCTGCCAAAGAGGGCACCGCATCTCGCGCACTTACGGCCCTGAGTAGCAGAGTTCTCGGCCGTCGACTTTAACTGTCCGCGTCTCCTCGTATACTGAATCTCGTTCCTCGCTCTCCTGAAAAATCGTGATTCACCAGCTTCACCTTCCTCGTTCCAAGATTTCTCAACCGCGCCGAATTCCCTCGAAGCTCCAGTAAAGCGTCCGATATTCGATCGCCTAGAACTTTCCACTGACAATACCAGTCTCCAAATTACAGTGTCATTGTCGGTCAGGTGATCGCGCGGTGGTGCCGCGCCAACAGTTTCCGAGACCTTAAGCCGCGTTTCGACGTCTCGGTATTTAATAGCGGCGTCGTGACCGAAATAGGGGAATACGATATCGGCGTATCGGTTTAACCGTGCGATCCGACCGAACTGCGGCCTGGCCGAGTCGCTGTTGTAGGTACAGAGGGACCCATAGCGGGGGCGTTTCGTGACTTAAGGTAGCGTAGGTATTCCCAATCCCGATTCTCCCTCCCTGGGTAGTCGACGATCCTCCCTCTCTCTCTCTCTCGCTCTCTCGCTTGACGTCTCTCTACGTCTCCCCGAGACCTTTCTCTCCGGCCAGCATCCTTCGTCTACGTCCGGCGTGCCCCTCGTACATCGAGCCACTGCCGTGCACGTGCACCGATGCGCCCTCCTGCAGACCATTGCCTATTGCCACTCCGCGATACCACGAGGCGGCATCGGGCATGACCATAACGGCCGTAGGTCGCAGGACGCACTTCGTAAGGAGAGCTGCTACTTGCACCGGAGCCTAAGACTCCTTGAGTCACCCGAGTGGGACTTTGGAAGTATATAGTCACTGCTGCCTACTCCTTATTCTAAGCTTATACAGTTTCTCATCGTTCTCTCTCTCTCTCTCTCTCTCTCTTTCTCTCTGTCTGATACTCCTTTACTTATGTCATATAGTTATTTACTGTCTGCCTCGCACGAGTTACCCACATTTACTGTCCGTTTCTTACCGCAACAACCAGGTATACTCCTTACAACGTTTCCATAACGTGGGTCGGAGTCTCTATCTTTATTTAACATGCATCACTATAGACCGCTTCGAAGTAGCTGTCTACTGTATATGTATGTATGCAGCGCTTGTGCCGGAGGCGTAGGCCACTTTTGTAAGATACAAAGAGAGCGAAGAGTCGAGAGAGAGCCACGACTAAGAGAATTGACGATCGGTTTCTCCTGTGGGTGTACAGGATGATCCGCGGCGACCGGTTTCCTTATCCACGTCCATAGGAACGACGCTGGGTTCCGTTCTAGCGAATAATCTTGGGCTCGTTACTTCGCAGTGTTTACATGCACTATTTACAGATTGATATCTGGCAGCGTTCGTAGATTAAGTGGGGTGTTGCGTAAGAATTACACGCGATAAAAAAAAAGGTTTTTTTTTGCAGCGAAGAACGATCACGCATAGCACGTTTCATGCGGAGTGGAGTTATTCGCTATAATCTGTCCACGAGTTCAATGTGTTGTTTTTTTTGACAGTTGGTAAACAATGCAATCCTTAGCAAATACCTCTTGGTTCTGCGTACATATTTTTCTTAGAGAGTATAGGTGCAATTTCAATTAATTTCGCACTGAAAAATATATTATCTTTCCATTTCAGCACAAATTTTCCTAATTTTATAGAATGCCACGATTCGCTGAGCATTGCATTAATTTTCGACCTGTCAACAAAACACATCGACTCGTGGCCCGACTATGTATATATTTATACTGGTATCGTTTCTTACAAATTTGTTTATATTTCAACTGTGAGTATTAAATTCAATCATTAATGTCACGATTACTTCTACGAGTAACGTCCTACTATATTCCGTTTAGAACTGTCCAGTGTGTATCATAACCAGTCGGGACAGGTTCGTGATTTCCGGTGCCTATACGACACGAAGCCTGTAAATGCAACTGCACCACGAAGAGTTTTCAGGAGAGAACTGCAATGGCAATACGTACGATGTATCGTAGAAGCACCGTTATTCAACCTTAAGGTTTATGGTTAGTTTCGCGAAGCGACGGGAAGTCAATCTATGCACATTTACGTGCCATTTTCATTAGCGCAGCAGACAAACGTGAAGCAAAATGTGTATAGTGCACGTACACGTATTCCACGTATGTTTGCGATATGAGTAAGCGAGTGTAGGTTCTCTTATGCACTCGCGACAGGCTCCTTACCGAAGGCGACAGCGAGACGCCAGGACGGATCCGATTGGCGGCAACCTACTTGGAAGTTTTCCGTGTTCCGATAGTTCCAAGGTCAAACGGCTGAGCAAGAAACGAAGGGCTGAACGATCGCGAAAATTGTTTGGCATCGTGTCCATTCAGCATCGAGAATGGCCTCGCGAGAAGAAGGGAAGAGGAGGCCGCGGCGAATAGAGAGGTCAACCTCGCAAGGAGCAGTCATTGACATTGGACGAGCGTTGAGAGCACGCCTTTACTCTTCGCTCTTCGCGGTTCGCGCGAGTTGAACGCACTCGGGGTGGTACGACGTTGTCAAGATGACGCGCAGAAGAGGATTCCAAGCCTTAAGGCTCGAGGGTTAGACCCTTGTGGTACCTACCCTGATCCTCGAAAATATCAGAAGGACCAAAAGCATGCTTTTTCGAGATAAGGCAGATATAAAGATTTTCATTCTTAATACATGTCGTACTATCAGACTCGTCTAATGAAAGAAAAAAATAAATAAACGCATTTTGTTACGGGTCTTTTAGACAATTTGTAAAGATATATAATTTACCCGTGGTGCTCATCGTCCTCGTCAGGATTATTGACACTGGATTGCTGGGCAGCCTGACGAACCACGTCGATCGTGGACATGGCGTACGAGACACGATTCTACCACAAGAAGCATCCGTACTGACAATCACCGTACCTGGGTAGCATAATAGAAATATCCAATTGTCCCGCAGACCGAGTCCTGTTTACCAGATGGAAACGTCTTTCCGACCGAGTCCAGTCGATTCTCTTATTACCGCCGGTCGGTCAGAATCCTGCAGCCTTCGAACGTCTCGACGTAGTTCAAAGCGTGAGAACTGAATCTAGGTGTATCTCATCCACACCTAGACCGTGTCCCATGTAACCAGGTAGGGTACGTATTGTGTTGGCTGGCTGACTGGCTGGCTGGCTGGATTGTTGGAGCCCGTCAAGGCTACACGTTCACACCGGATCGCGAACGAACACACAACATTGCACGCGAGTCGCGACACGTCTGCTCGACTCGAGCAGGTAACAGCAACGAAAGCTGCAGCTCGTTCTGAACGGAGAAGCCACGCCGCACCTCAGCAGCACCACTCTTCCTTGTCGTATATCAGTACACATAGGCAGCCACGCACGACACGGCGGCAATCTACGACAGGGCTACGTAGCATCCCGATTGCCGGCTACAGCGAAGAAAGTCTCGCACTGCCTTATTCCTTGGCGGGTTTTACCTTTTTTTTTTTTCTTTTCCTTCCACTCTACGACCACTCACCTCAAAACTGCCTGTCGCATTGGCTGTCTTGCGATCAACCAATGACCGGCAACCGAACTTCGACTGCGGGATCTTTGAAATTTGAAAGGAGAAGGACCAAAGACCACTTGTTGCTCTTACAAGGCGCAAGGCTTTTACCTGTATATCTTCGGCGCATGCGCGATTGGCTCCTCTGCGTTCACACACGGCGACGGTGTACGGCGAGGACGTAGGCTTGACGATGCACGCACGTACGTGCTTCCTTAGGCGCGTGCGAGCAGACGGTCCCAGGTACGAACAGACACTGTGGATGCGAGGACGAACTCCGTTGGATTGTCGTTTCCTGCATTCTAGTCGCGTCTCAGCTTCGATGGTAATGCGATCGACGCGAAGTCTGAGGTGCATTGTGGTGCGCCTTTACCATACGCGTCAGTGAATCGGGTTGGTTGAACCATTAGAGTTTTTCTGCGTATTATGTGTTTATATTGAGAGTTCGGATCGAGGCTTCAAGAGTTCGAGTCTTATGACATTTTACGTAGGAAATTTGTGCTTCTTCTACACGGTTTAGTTGCGCGATAAATACGCTCTTATTGTTCAATCAAACATAATGGTTAAAGTCACCTTTAGTTTCAAAGCAAGAAGCATGGCCTCGTCGAAAACTCAAACACGGTGGTTATACATATTTATTTCTTCAGTTTCAATTGTCCATGACTCTGGGAATTCGAGGTTCCTTCATCCCTCTGTATTCTGTGTGTTACTGTTAGCCGTTGTTATCCATTATTTTCATATTAAGCAAAAATGGAATTTAATAGAAAACATAAGTTGGGACGTTGCGGCCGATGGTTCAGTTGTATTGCCACTTAGGCTTTAAATATTGAAGACGAGTCGTGTTTACTGTATTACAGTAAACTGTCTACATTCTTTCCTGTCGGTATTTCGAACAGTCGGCATTCTCACTGCAGGTATAATATCCGGCCGTTAGTATTTTATCGGTTTGTCATTTTTATGTTTTAACGTCATCGAAACAAAATTACATTTTTTATTTTAAATTAAATATTTATTTCTCATTACGACAAATTTTTGACGAACTACTATAATTACATAGATTGTACAGCTGTGTTCGGTCGATAAGTAAAATTTGTTTTTTGACGAATCGAAAACAATTAAATTCTATCAGGCCAAACCTGGTTAAAAGTTAAAGTTATTTATTGTAGTGACAGCGATTTTAGAGTATTAATTAGCGGTGTTAACTACATCGTTAGCCACATCAGCCATTTTGAATTATGACGTCACAAGCGGACAATTTATTTTTCACATTTTACAGGAACTACTAACTTTCCGAAACTTATTTGGATGAATGCGCTTCCCGATATACGTTGGCTGTAATCTAGTTTTATTTCGCTGAAGGATTTTGAACATATATATGCGCAGCCTTGAAAACGGGAAGAAAAAAGTTCGTATGTTTCTATCTCGTGTGAACCACACGCTTCGCACATAATCACTAGTTTTCCTGGTGAAAAGATTTCTTTGAAAAACTATGACCTAAGATATTACCCGTTACTAAGAGTTTCACGAATTTTTCGTTTTTAATCAGACACTTTCAGAATCACATGTATTTTTTTCTGCATCGTCTAATCCACACAACTAGTAGATTTTTTAAAGAGAAAGTATGATTTTGTTCCCGATAATTTTTGATTTCCTCGAATAAAGTGGGTTTCGAGAATTTGAGAGAAGCCTTTGAGAAGAAGAGAGAAGAGTTTCTCGCTATCTACTCAGCCTCTTACTCCTAGTAATAGAATTTTTAATGAAAAAAATACGTTTTTTGAAAATCATTTTAGCCTGAGTGTCGCGACACCTACATGTCGACTTTGCCAATCAAAATCCCGGAGCACAGAATACAGGAGCATTTTCAATCGGTTATAACGACGAGACGATTCTGTGCTTTCTACATTATCGACCGAGGTCGATATGTCGCCAATTCTACCACGAGGTGTCGTGTATATTATATTTAAAATTTTAACTTCGGAGTAAATCAAGGAGATTTTATGTGTCGCTGGACAGAATAAAATCAATAAAGAATTATTATATAGAATTGTTCTCTTTATTGTCATTATGATTACCCAGCTTAAACTTTTAATATAACAAGTCAATAGCTCCTTTGGTAGAACCACCAAAAACCCTCCAAATTGTATCCTCGCAGTTCTTTAACCATTTTAACTAGTAAACTTTTATCCTCTTCTCACTATTTCTCCACTGATGGATCCCATCTGAACTCTTAGATCAAACTCAATCCAAAATCCTGTGACCAGTTGGCAAAAAGTCGTCGTACGACTGACTAATGCTAATTTATTTGAAAAAAAAAAAAAAAAAACACAAAGGAGATGGTCAAAACGAGCTTGTTAAACAATTTTTGGAAAAACTGTGTACTATCTTTCTACGACATCCATCGATAACTTTCTAATAAGTCGTAAGCATCAATCTGCTTCTTAAGAGATGAATGATCATGTTTCTATTCCTGAATTAAAAAAATTGTAATCTGCAAGGACCAAGATTTTATTGTAAAGTTTTTCATGCAGCAATGTGTCTGATGATCCTGCCTTTAATGTGTATACGATAAGTGCGAAACGCAGTTCCCTTCGAATATAAATTAAAGAACAAACAATAATTTAAAATAAATGTAATTTTATTCATACATACATATATGAGCTTGGTGAATATATTACAATGTAGATGTTATGAGTCAGGAATGGATGCCATGGCTTGGCTAGTTTCAATATGAAAAATTAGACATCCCGACTTCATAAAGCAACACGAAAAGAGTCCTTGTACCACCTTGTTATCGGTAACGTGATTATCTGTTAAATCATTTTATTTTCCAAAAATTTTGGACTGTCCAGCAGACTTTTGGCTCGGGTTAAGAATCGTCTAGAACAGCGCAACTGATTGTGAGTCACGTCGTGCGACAAATTTCGAATTAACACGTAACGCCAATTAACGTTTCTATCTTAAAATCCATATTTGATAAAACATTTCTAAGCGAGCTCGAATAATCGGTATTAATAAATCTGTCAAATATTTCCTCATACATTCTTTTCGATTTTTATCGTAAGTTGTCAATTCGATTTCTACGTATGTCGAAAGTTATAAAAATAATTATATAGAATTTCAATTTGATAAGAAATATATATATTGATCAATAGTGTATATCGTTAGGTCGTTCCAGGAGTGTCGAATACGAATTTCTTACAACGAGACCATATAAAGACACGATACATTAAAATGTACTGTAATCAATATTCGTTCGTCTTTTATAATTTACAT
>JARQSU010000661.1:107078-125967 GCA_030142265.1 Calameuta filiformis | reverse complement strand
GACGTAGCACGTACGTGCATTATAACGTACAATTGATTTGCGCACTTAGAAACTGTTGTATCTGAATACAGATTCGACAGATTAAATATAAAATCGTTAAAGAGTGAATTAAATAGAAATTGTTTATTAAAAAATAAATATTCGTGAATCCCGGGTACAAGGCTGCATCCTTTCGTGTTCTCGACAAGAAGAAACTAGACTCGAGAAATAAAATAGAGAACAACTAGATAATCCTTAGTGCTAGTAAGTACTAATTATAAACAATTCAAGTAAAAATAATACAGTAACATCGACAACGCAATTAATAAGTAACCTATGACGTAAGGAAGTAGAGGTATTAACGCTTAATATTAGGGAAAATGAGAAAACTCGTTCATCCGTCCCTGGGAAATCGTTCCGCGCGAAGTATAACAAAATTAAAACGATTCCTCTCACGATCAGTCGATGAAATTCATAATTTTCCATAAGGCAGCGACGGCCATTGACATAAGTATTCTGAAAATGCAAAGAACAATTGCGAAATCCAGGGACAAAGCGCGTTCTCCGTTCAAAGAAGATATTGGCATTAATTCTTATCGTAACGAGCAAGATTATCTATTAAATATAAAAATTCAATATCCAGAATAAGAAAAGGGCTGATTGGGCCCGGTGTGATCGAGAGAAAAAATAAAAATAAAAGTTAGATCTACCTTATACTAGGCGCTTCATGATCTCGAGAGCACTTAATTAGCCTATTAATTACAAAAATATTCTCTAAGGCACTCTCATACGCAAGGTAACGTTATGGGCGGAGACCCTGAATTACGTCATAAAAATTCTCAAGGCGTCTACGAGTTTACGTGCGAAATGACGTTCGAGAAATTTTCGCAGGCTCGAATTATCAATTTTTATAACGCCACTGGCTCGTCTTATCGTCGTTCGAGCTTTTAGCCCAATTTGTTCCTTACTGTCATGTTGCAAAGTCGCTCCACATGCGCGTCTGCCTTCTAAAGACGAAAATGCACATTCTAATAATATTTAATAGTAAGTTTGATAACGTAAATTAAAACGCGAATTAAACGTCCGACAGTTACGTTAATTGTTCTTTGTCGATACGGCAGTCCGTTAACAAAGTAATCGTAGCAAGAAACGATAGACAGTAAACTTTCGCCTTGGTTAGGAAACCCGATGAATTATTACTTCGTTTATTAAGAGGAGTTGAGACAAGGAGGTTACGTTTACTCGACGAAGGCAGTGTGGAAGGGAAACCATTTTGTGTGCCGTTTAATTATTTTCTATCAAGACTCAAGCTTCTATTTCGGGAAAATTACTTTCGCCATGACCGTTTCGAATTTTTAACCTATCGATTTCACTTTCTTTTTCGCGTCTGCCAATACACCAAAACTTAAAGAAAATTTTTATACGCGTTTATTACGCTACGAGTATACAGCCAACGATACGCAGTTCTTGTTGGACAAAGTATTGCGCATACTTTAGCATATTTTATCACCTCATTTTTTTTTTAAATTTATTAAAAGTGACGAACACACGTTTCAAGGCTGACTGAACGTCGATTGCTTTTACGGATGAATTTCTGACGCTTAACCCTAGAGCGTCACACGTGATTCTCGGAGATACACGTGATTTCTTGATTTACGTATACTTGATCAGCTACAGAGTTACACTGCAATTCGTAAGCAATTTTCCGACCGAGTAAACGTGTGATCTATGCGTAGATGTAAAAGAAAATGTGTGCTGCTCTAGAGTCAACGTCGATTAGTAATCTTTATCGGACCAACGAATTCGTGCGATAAAGAAAAACGCGTAACACCAAACAAAATTAGTGTAATATTAAAATTAGAATATTTTCAACCTTTCTATTCGCGCGTTAATTCACTATAATCTTAACTCTACCGGTGTCTTTGTGAGAAAAAGTCAAACAAAGACGAATATTTCAAGCGTTACTCGAACCGTGACACTCAATGGAATACTTAAATCGTTACTTCAAGTGGATTTGAGATTTGGAATAATCTCTGCGATGCTTTTTGAAATTAATTAACGAGGCAAGGCGTATAATTTGGATATACGTTGCAACGCAGAGATTCGACGACATGGCGCTGGAATATTTATGAATACTGGAAATGTCATTAAGGCTTTGTTTATCATCGGCTTTATACGTCATCGATCCACCATTTTGGACATTATTCAAAAACCACTGGGAATCCCCTGGACTAACACACATACATTACATTATATATACGTACAGTCGCACACGCACACACATACACGACAAGTGCCTTGCAATTTTTCCCGTCGGTGGCGCTTCGATCGTATCTAACCTGAATGAGCTTTCGAGTATGTCTTCCACCTTAGCGTAGAAATATTTTTATTTTAGTTTATATAAATATTTAACTAGCTCGGCTGATGATTCGCAGTTAAATGTGATTATGCACTGGGTCAATTAATTTACTAAGATATCAGTGTCCTAATATTTAGATAGATCACGTGATTTCACATACCAGTCCCATACTCTGAATCGAGTATGACGTCAGACGTATCACCAGTTCCGATTGGTCATACGGTGCCGCATCTTGCCATCGCAATTCGTAGATACTTGCTGCGTTCATAAAGTTTTCTGGATGTTCGTCTAGCTGGGATGCACTGGAATGGCTGAGTTGGAAGACATCTCCGTAACCGAGTCATGACTTTGGCAAACAAAAATTCCCTAGTCGACGGTGGTTAACCCGCCGAACTGAGTCTAGAGAATTTTCTCACGGTCCGCTCTCGTCTATGTAGCAACGACGAACCTGGCGATGAGACTAGACGCAACGATGAATATCAAACGCAAGTAGACGCTGTCTTCGGCGACACTGATGCCGGCAGTTGAACCGGCAGCATCCCGATTCGAAAACGTTGCCAGCTCATCGTCGGTGCCTCCTGTAGATTTTCATTCAAAATCGTAGCGTTCTTTTGTTTCCTTCGCTGCGCATTATAATGCCGCGAAGTTTTGTCATTGGTCTTTCGTACGTTTGTTTCGTGCTGTCACCGCACGATGGCGCTGCATTCCGCGAAGCACGAACACGGGACAAAATGGCGCGACACGTAGGTACGGCGATTGCTATTGTTTGGAACTTTTCTCCCTTCTCCCCTCTTTCTCGGCCCGTTCGATTGCTCTCTCTTTATTCTTTCTAGTTTTCGGTTTGATCGTTCGTGGCACTTCTACGAGGCCGTGGGCCCGCATTTGATTGGCTCACTTTCTTTCGAATCCGTACGATCCAAAACGAAAGGTGGTATCCTCTGGAAAGCACGATTTTTCCCGGATTAAATTCCTCGGAAGTTTCAACGAGGCGAAGAGTCGCGTCATCGGGTGCGAACGTTTCGAGTTTTTATCATTATATTACAAGACAAGAAGTAACGTCGTTCTGCGAATAGTTTTGAACGAAACTTTTCATTTCTAATTAACTCGGTAAATACTCGTAACGTCCGACGTGTATGACGCTGATTGGAAAAAGGATGTTTTGGATAAGTGATAAAAACGGGGATAATTTTAATCAGACTTGGCTCACATGATCCATTTTTAGCAATCAGGTGGACCAAACTCGAATATTTTTTTTGCAGTACCTGTCACGTCATTTTTCTCAAGTTACTTTATGTCTTGATAATTTCATAGTGCAAGTATTTATTGCATTTATGGTCGATTTCAAAGTTCAAATTGGAGACGTGAACCAGGCTTAAAAATTAGAAATTTCGAGTGAAAATTTATATTTTCAGTGGAAACTGCATGTACGTTGTTATTTTCAATGAGTTATGCATTAATGTATTAATCGCGCAATGTGCATTACCAATGTTAGTTTAATCTGATTAAAAAATATATCTTTAGCAATCAAGATAACGATATCCATTATGTAACTTTTATTAAACTGCTTTGCAGGAAGTCGACGAAATTAAAAATTTAATTAAAAAAAAAATTATAATAACAACGAACATAAGTTTCATATGTATGTTTCACTACGAGGGGAATATAAAAAAATAAAAAGAAATGTGAAAGAAACATGCCGCATTTCTAATGGATTCTAAATAGGTTCGTGCACTAAATAAATAACATAAAAAGATAATGGAAAGACACGTGCAGCAAAATAATAAAGAATCAACATTTTTAATGAAACTATGTGGAAAAATGAAAAAAAAAAAAGAAAAACGTGGATAAGGATAATTTGGGGTAAAGAGAGAGTTCCAACTTTTTCAATTATAAAAAAACTCACTTTCCATCTTCTTAGCTTTCACGATAACTTCAGTTTACTTTTTTCAATTTCACCAAAATTTGACACTTAATTCCCACGTGGGGGTTATGAAGCATTGAGTAAAAAGTAAGAAGAAAATTTAAAAAAAAAATGTTTAATTATTTGAAAAATAAATATGTATGTCAAATTTCAAAAATTACTATCGTGGATCGTGAAACTTGTAAGAGACTCAGAAATCTCATTCTCGGATCTCCTATGAAGTTCAGGTACATCGGTTCTTTATGTTACAGTTATAGCAGCTTTGCGAGGGGTATGCGAGATGCTGGAATTGATACGTGCCAGTTAGAGGGAAAGATAAAGAACAAGATACATTTTTTTTTTTTAAATTAGATTAAGTTCCAAACAACATAACCGCCATCCGCCATGTTTTAACCATGCATCTAGTGTACTGGTCTCTTTCTTCATCGTGTGTTTTACTGTCTACGCGGTTATGCGCCATCGTGTGATGTTCCACCACATACGTGTACGTCAATTAAAAGTTTTTTTTTAAAAAATCATGCAATGCCTAGTGCCTTTTAGTCTTGACGATTAAAAGTCATCCGTATGATTTCAATTTTTCAATTAGAGAAAGCCCAATGTCAATAATCGACAATTGATTAAAAATTTCTATAGTAAATATCGATTTTGATATTTCTTCTTAAATTCGTAGGATAAAATGTACAGCATCGTATTTCATTGCGATACGTCAATGTAAAATATGAATAAAGTAATAACGAAATTTTAATTTAATTATCTATGATCATCGCTGTATCGTTTGCTTGTAGGCTGTACATTTTACATTGTATGTTTGCGATTTTTGACATAGGGGTTAACGATGATTTTCTACTTCATTGTTAGACTAAAGTAATGAGAATGTCAAATAGTCGTGACCAGCCATGTCTATTCGATATTTTCATTGTTTAGAGGGAAAAAAAAAAACATTGAAATAGCAATGATCTCGGTGAGTCTACATCGTTAATAATAAATATTAATGAGCTATATAAATTGTATAACAAATTCCAAAAAAAAAAAAAAATGACAAATTAAACATTAAGATCGAAATAACCGATTCTGTCTTTTCTTAAACAACTGGAAATAGCATTTAAAAATAATTTTGCGTAAAGCAACAAACTATTGTTTGCAATGATGCTATACAGTTATGCGCCTGGATGAAAGAAATGATAAATGCAGCAGGGGCATCGTGAAATATAATAGCAAGAAGAGACAGAAGAAAAGAGGAAAGGAGTAGCGATAAAACCACAACCGTACCACTATAATAATTAAGGATGCAATAATCGTGAAGAAAAAGAATGAGAGTACAAACAGTAGAAACAAGTAAAACTTAACCTAGAATATTTACTCTGGTCTGATTCTGGATTCGACGACGGCGACTCTTTGGCGATTCCTTTCTAACGTTATGCATTTTTACAAAAAATCTTTTCGTTTTTTTCAACGACGGCAAGTTTCGTCGAGCTTTTGACTTCATTGCGCAAAATCGTTGTCATCGCCTGTCCTGGCTAACGATACTTCGGGCTAGATGATTTTAATGGCAGTGAGATCGGGTACCTCGGACGTTAGTTTTGAAATTTCAGTCCAAAACTTGAGTACAAATATCTGAATTATCGGATCAGATTTTTTTTTTAGTTTTAAACAAATTATCACGATTGCAATGTCAAAATGATCTTGATCTCGCGTAATATCTAAAAATTCAAAATTATTACCCGAGGTCCTCCTGCTGCCCTAGGGATTTTTTTCAACGATCGTGTAATATTTCAAAAAAATGAAAAATTTTCTCTACCAGCACTTGTCACACCTGGAACCTACCCGTCAGTACGTAGGAGTGGTTTTCGTTTGATGGACAAAAGCAATGAAAACTCTGCAATTGCACAATGACAACATACACAATGTCAAATGAATGAAATGAATTAATTTAATGACTGTAACGACTTTAACGACTTTAACGAAGACAGGGTTAAGTGATTGACGCTGAGTGCGATCTTATTTGCTTTGTGCTTTGCAATTAGTCGTTTCGAATATTTAAAAAATTATAGTACGATTGAATACGTTGTTCGAGTGTTGGGCCAGGTTAGTATCGCCATCACCGTGCCGGATTATTTTGCTTTGTTGCTTTGTGCGAAATCGTCCTTTGTTCCATGGCAGTGTGATATGCACGCTTTTCACTACGTGTCATATTTTGCAAATAACGTCATCGGCATTGAATAGAGAAAAAGTGAGTACAGTCATACGTTCGTTATTGACCGAATGTATTTATAGGTTTAAAGAAACAGCTTGTCGCAGCCAAGTAAAATCCAGTCGAAATTTTCATTGCTGGATACGATTTATATGGAATTTATATTTACCGGTGAATTTAATAAAATTTTCGGCAATAATGGACAAACGAGTAATGCAATATGAAAAACTGAAATAATCTTGTTCGAGTAAAACTCTGTATCTCGGTGTTATCCAATATTTAGGAAAAATAAAGAATCCCGTGTCTAATTTATTCAGGATTCAAGCTATTTTGCATCATGAGCATCTTCCTCAATTGTACCAACCGTTTTATCATGTCCGAGATGATTTTATGGCGTGATGCAGTAAACTCAAGGAAAACCGGAAACACGATGCAACGTGAGGTAATTTCCGTCAGTGTGTAAAGTGTTATGACGTCTCGTTGCTGTTACATACGTGTAATTTAGTTAGCGCAATAAGACCATCCCAAGGTAAAAGAAGTCATCAGCTTGAGCCACGAAAACTGTTGATTGCGCTATTCAATTATTAGAAATTTATATTGTATTCAATTTCTTTAAAGGTCCGATCGATTAAAAGTGCTCTTAGAATTGCTCTTTATGTATTTATGTGGGAATCTGCATGCATATCTCACCCCCGGATCTAGCCCTAGTAATAGCCAGGTGTACGAGACACCGAACTTTTTGATTCTCCTGTTTTCCAAAAAAAATTGCTCAGACGAGTTATGAATTTTGGAAAAATAAATTTTCGCAATGATAAATTGAGAATTCCAGGCAACAGCTACTATTTCCATCGTGTTAAATTTATATGGGCCATTTTCGTGTTTTAGTAATCGTGAAAAAAATATAATAATAAAAATATACTCAACGCAAGAGCCAATTGCAAAATAATAAGAGCAGCATTAAAGACAAGTGGTTGCAATTGTAAATGAAATCTGTTTTCCTCAAATTGTCTAGGTAAATTGAACTTGTCATTAGAAAAGAATACGAGTCTAAAAAAACCAAATACTACGTTCGATCATTGAACATTCATGGCATTATGTCAATAAAAATTG
This sequence comes from Calameuta filiformis, assembly GCA_030142265.1. NCBI lineage: Eukaryota > Metazoa > Arthropoda > Insecta > Hymenoptera > Cephidae > Calameuta > Calameuta filiformis. Next base: position 118,407 of record JARQSU010000661.1, on the reverse strand, counting down.
ATGGTGGCATGGCTCTGAATTCTCAAACTTCATTGTATAGAAAATCTTTATCCAGCAGGATTGCCAATCGATCAAAGCTCAAGTACCTGCGTCTAAAATGATGTCGCCCACGTCACCATGGACTTCGGAACCGCCAACAAGATTGACGCCGATCTCTTCCAGACTTCCAGACAAAAATGTTGTTTCGGAAGGTAATTCACCAAGCCATTGGACATTACCTAAGGTCCCTTTGCTCGCCGATCTGCATCCGAACCACCAGTACCCACTAGCCCTTGGAAAAGCAGGATCAGCAAGGTCCACCTAAGAAGAAATTGAAGCTTTAATATCTCTATGAGTAGTAGAACAATTTTTTGAAAATTTTGATGACATTCATAAGATCTATATATCATAATTTCAGTAATTAGATTCATACGTGACGATCGAAATATTTCATTAATTATTCTCCAGATTGGATAATCTTGTAAGATACAGCCGAACCTCCCTAAACGTATATTCTTGCGACCAGATTAACTCTCAAATCGTATAATTTCACATTTTTCTTCGTTATTCCCCATTTACGATATATTTATTTATGTATACGTATATACGTATACGTATGTCACGATAGAGCGCACTACGCATACGTTTGTGCAATCAAGTGTTTTTGGGCATTGAGTGGTGACAAAAGCGATGATGAAGAAAATATACATTTAGGTAGTCAATTTTTAGACATTTATAAAGGTTTGGCTTGTTCTCTCATACTTGTCATTTGAATAATATCAAAATGTGTTTCGTTGAATAATATAGCTGGTATTGTTAGGATTGGAATAATGGGCTTGATATACTTGATATTGGAGGAAACAGGTTAAACCAGTGAGAAATCAAACTGCATTAACATTCCGATGCTTCGATACCAAATGTTCTAGAATCCTTCTGCGGTTCACCTTGATCGAAGCTGGTCATTCACTTTGCAAAATTGTAGCCATGACCTTTCCTCGGCACAGTCTTATTTAACATAGAGATACGATGCCTTCTCAATGTAAACTCTATATTATTATTTCTCATGAAACTTTGCACATGTAATATTATGGATTAGATCTTATCTTTATCTCGCTTATCTCTAACTTCTCACACAGCATAAACAATATATGCCAAATCTTGTGCAATTGATAAAAATAAATAAATAAAACAAATTTATATTGACTCACGGAAAATGTTCTGTCGTTGAATCGATAGTAGGCGCCACCTTTGAAGAAATACGTGTACCCATTGTAGGTAAGTGCGGCATCGAGGTTATCCGGAAGTCCCTCCCAGTTCGAGATCAATTTAGGATAAGTGCTCTTAACTGGAGGCCTCTGGGCCGGATCGAATCTCCAGAATTTGGTGCCCTTGTAGAAGTAGATCTTGCCGTTTCCTGTCCAGACGGTCGCGGCATCGATGTTATCAGGTATTCCCGTGAATCCCTCGCTTATCTCCTTTGGATATTCGCCATCCATTCGTTTACCCACGAACCTCCAGTATTTCGAACCCTGAGAAGCAAGAAAAAAAAAAACATTGTTTCGTTTCGAGCCACTACTTGGGCAAAGCAACGATTCAAGGCAGATATGTCCAGTTGAGCGTGAGTACCTTGAAGAAATAAGTTTTTCCGTTCTTATAAGTGAAGGCGGCGTCGATTTTTCCAGGAAGTCCTTTCCAGGAATTGCTGATGAGTCGTGGATAACCACCAGCAACTCCATCTGCCGTAAGTTTCCAGTAATGCTCGTCTGAGAACAGATTACGTCATTATCAGCATAGGACAGTCACGCATTTACGTTAATAACGATTAATGCATTCCTTCACGTAGAAATAATTTCTGCTTCATCGATCGTTTAATCGTATCATTTAGTTTTTTTTTTAGTTTCAGAGAATAGTTTCTTTCTTTTTTTTTTTTAACGAAGTTTCGATTCCCGTTAATTCGAAGTTCGAGGGAAATTCGTAAGATTCCGATAGCAGAATAAACTTAATGATATGGAAAGCATAACTCACAGAAAGGAAACTAAATTCAATATTCACTGTAACTTCATCTCGCGTCAAGATATTAAAGTTCAAAGACAAATTCCAAGTGTTCTCTCTCTCTCCCTCTCTCTCTCTCTCTCTCTCTCTTTCTCTTTCTGTCCCTCTAAATTAAAATTTTAATACCTTTGAAGGCATAAGTATGCCCTTCAGCAGAATTGAACATAGTGTCTATCTTAGGGTCGGTGCACAGCAGAGGATCCTCCTCTCCATTTGGAGAGACAGTAGTTCGATGATGTTTCGTGCCGGTGCCTTCGTCTTCGGTTTTTGGTCCGTAGAGGGCCTAAAGTTTTGCATTAAACAATTATATCAGATATACACATATATTCGATTTGTATGATAGAATTTCAATGACATCCCTAATACGAAGAAAAGTGAAAAGATAAATATACTAACCTGGATACCCTGTATATCGTCGCTATCTAGCATAAAGTTGGGATCGTAGCCTCGATAGAAAGGCGCCATAAGGGCAGATTTAATATCACTATGACTAAGTCCAAGAGAGTGGCCGAACTCGTGAGCGGCAACCTGGAAGAGGTTGGTTCCTCTGTAGCTGTTAATTGTCCAATGCTCGGTGTCGTCAAAGTGTGCATCTCCGCCATAGACTGGGAAATAAGCGTGAGCCAAAGTGCCTCCAGGTCCGTCGAATGGGTCGCCATCACCGTGTTCGCCTTTTTCGAATCTAATTTCGATGTGAACCTGCCGATAATTATGTAAAATTTATTTTACACGTCTTCCTTTCGTTCGGCGTATCATTTCATATTTTCGTCATAAAGTGTGATCGAAGAAAATTTCGTTAAGTGCAAAGCGTTCGAGTAGACTTTGAACAGACTTCTGAAACTTAACAAAGTAGCTCGTGCGTCTTAGCGATTTCTCTGAAATTCGCGGCAGTTAGTGGTTAAATGAAAAAAAAAAAATGGTTTAGCATTTTTGGAAATTTTTTGATAACTTTTTAAGGTTCCACCGACTAAGATCGAGACATACCTGTCCCGATTTCTTGGGCGTGAAGCTTAGATCAGTGTACTCCGACCATACTGAGAATGCCTTAGCGATTTCCTTGTCGACTGCGTTTCTTTCCAGGATTCTTGGGTATTTGCTGATTTTGTAAGTCAATTTCTTTACGCGCCATCTCGAACCTGTCAATTCAAAATATAAGTTAGAAAGTGCCATGGACATTGTGTAACAGCGAGAATTATTTACCGGCTACGAATTTATTGTTAAGAAAATTTTGCCTTTAAATTAATTTCCTTGATCAATGAAATTTAATAGTATCATTTCTTTCACTTCGGTCATTATACGCTGCTTCGACCGATCGGAAAATCAGCTCCCAGAATCCAAGTTTTTTTTCTTTCTATTACCCGCTCAAAAATAATTGTAATGCATGATCGTATATAATTATATAAAATTAAATTAACTTGTGTAAAATGAGATTTTAATTTTTCGAAAAATAAACTATAAATACTACAAAGTGAGAGCAAAAAGTTTCACCTTTTCAAACACCAAATTACGGCATAAATCCGTATTTCGTCATTTTTCCGTTAACCGCATGATTGACATTCCGCGATTTGGCATAGTTTCGCGAAAGCTTTTTCTGCCGTAACACTTGTATTGCTTCGATTCATATTATATAAAATACCAAAAGTCCTTTTTCATTGGTGTCCTTGCGTAATCCGTAAACCAGATGTAATCACAATCGGCGTTAGATCATAATTATCACGAAGCCTAGACACCGCAGCGATTTACTCACGCGAGATGTATTATCCATTAAAAAAAAAAAAAAAAATTCGTAGTAAATATCCAAAAAGATTTAAAAAAAATCATAGCAAGTCGAAGCAATGGAAAATCGAATCGCGTGTTGCATGATCCGTCATGAAACGACCAATGAAATATACGAAATTCGCATAAAAATAAATACATTGCTAAACGCGGAGGCAGCAATGGAATAATATTTCGAAAATTCTTCTAGCCCAATAAAAGTTACGCTCGTCGACGCAAATTCGACGATTATGGTAAACAGCAAAAAATAAATTCTGTTGAATGAAAATTTTGCAATTTAATTTCTGCCTTAAAATGACGTACGACGAACAGTCGTTCGCAAAGCCATAAGGATTATATAGCTTGAAGTTTGTCAAAAAAAATTTTATTCCCGCATCGAATTATCTGCTATGAAATTATGCTATCGTTGAATCCACAATTATAACATATCATGAGCGTGCTGTTCTGTAATTAATAATTAATAAAAGAGCCGATCCGTTGACAGAAGTAATCGTGTCGCAATCAGTGAGCGCGTCGTGTTGCATTAAACGACACAAGACTTTAAATCGAGACGTTCTTAATTGCCCGAATGTTCGACGCGTTTGATAATTCAAATTTGGCGCGCGATTCATTCCCGACACTAACCACGTCAATCCGCCGGAACGAGAGAGCGAAGGTCTTCCGTACTTAAAGCGGCGCACATCGTCGATCGTAGATCGCGAATCCTGCGCTCTTAATACGGTCCTACGTGTTTTTCATTGGACGCGAACAGAAATTCATATCCTCGTTGTCGCTCGGCTTATTCCAGTGGAATTTCATGGGAAACACGCACGGATGCGTTCGCTTGGCGAGTTCAGTGAATTGGTGAAGGGAATAGCGCGAGGTTCAAAGTCACGGCTATGCACGTATATATTACGGTGCTAAAATAACGCGGAAGACACTGGAATATGCTTATTTACTAATCTAGTTTAAAAAAAGAAAAATCATTTTAACTCCTTCGCACTCATATTATATCGCAATGACAATTTCCCTTGTCGAATATTTTTGAAAAATATTTCGCAGATCCTTCAAGAATCTCATTATCGTTACCAAAATCGTAGATTCGCGTTTCCCTGACATTTTGACGAATCGATCGTGAATTCCTGCAAATAGATATTATTAATATTTTAGTTTCAGGATCGTCAGAGGTCACTCTGTCGTGATCGTCTTAATTATTGCGTTAACGGGAACAAATAAAGGTTACGCTAAATATACGTTAATCTATCTACTCCATTTTTTTTTAAATCCAAGAATTAAACGGTCAATCAACAGATTCGGTATGGTCATTCAATGACGGAGATTCATTGAAAGAAGTGGTCAAAACGTAAATAGCAATAATTTAAAGTCCCAAACAAATATGATATTTGCATGAAATCAAAAGAATCAATGAGCAGCGATCAAACGACGGTATTGTATGCACTGCTAATTAAGCCAGTATAAATAATTGACATTGATCGTTTCAAAGTCAAAATAACAGCCTCCGCAAGTGATTGAAGTATCGGCCGTGTGCTTCAGGACGAGAAAGATTCATTAAAAATCTCGGCATTGAGCGCGTCAAAGCTAATTACTTTAGCTTGCAGTCTGGCACTAATCAGTTTACAATCTTTTTTATTGATAATATCGAAACGTACCGTGTAAATATTATAAGTCGTTTTACAAGTCGCGTACAGGAAAAACATACGCAACGCCACGGTATTCGATTATGCTATTCGCGTACGATTGCATATTAACTAAACATATGTGTATATATACTAACATGTCATTTTAGTCGAGAAAAATATTTTCTATTCGAGCAGCATATCAGATCTTGCCAAAACAAGACTTAAGTTTGTTTACGTTAGCTTGTAAACTTGTATGACAATCATGGCGGCAGCGATTCGATCGTGACAAAGTTAGCCGATAAGAGCCGATAGAAATTAAGAGGCCAAACAGCACGGCTGGAGAGTCAAGGTAGAAAAAAAAAAGAAAATTCAACCCGATCGAACCGATGCAGTATTTGAGAGCCGTTAGGATGAGTCGCCGAATCGTGACGTCCTGTAACGTTAATAAAGCAGGAAGTCAAAATGGTTGACAGTCAAGTCGACGAGCATCGCGCATTGTGCATCCAAATCGATCCTATCGATCGTATCCTGGCGTAAGAGGCAGCCAAATTCATTGTAATTATTTAAGGTGTCTGAACTGCGTACAAGAATCGCGATGATAATGACTTCGTTATTTTTTATCGTAGGAAAATCAAAGAATAAAGATTATTAAATATTTTTAAACGAAGATTATTAATTATTTTATCTTACGTATAACTGCTTAGGTTTTTTTTTTGTTTCGTATCGCCAGGTTCAAAATCGAGAGTAGAGACATTTATCTCCACTACGAAAAAATCGGGCGTCACTCGAGCTTTGCGAATGGAATATTGTCAATGCAGTGAATAACAAATCGGCGGCCCAGCCGGTCTGGTTCAAAATACTTTTTGATAACCGAAAAAAAAAAATAATTCGATAGATGCGAATATTCGTCCACGGGTTATAAAATCACTTGCCCGATCGACGTAAATTGTGCCATACTGTTACTGTAACGCCGTTACGCTCAGAACGGACTTTCGTCCTAGATTTGTCGATTTCGCTGGAATCGTAGAGAAACCAATGGATTATCCTCGGCTCGATAACGAACAGAAGGAATGCCTCGGTTTCAAGTGACGATCCCGTGCGGCCGCTAAATACTTTCGTCGTTCGATAGATCTTTTCAGAGTTTCGTAATTATTAACGTTTCTTACGCATATTTTTAACCCGATGATTATTGCAACAGAGCGAACGTCATTTCGTTTGGGAAAATCAATACATTATATATATATATACCCGTAGAAAGTAAATATATTTTAATTCTGGCACATTAAATGTTTCCTTTTCGACCAGACTATGGTAACTTGTAGACTCTTCGTATTTTTCCGTCTACACGCGTAGGTACTTGGCATTTCTTAAAAATATTCTTCAAGTGTTTATGGGCGAAAAAAATGTACGCGAGGCTCTACAGCCCGAAACAGTTATTAAAAAAAATTAATTGTCATTTGCTTAAACGATGTATAAATTTAACAAATAACGTCCGACGCTGATGGCGATCGAAAAAAAAGAAATGAAAACGGAAGTTAAATAAATTTTTTTTACCTTGAAGAGCATATCTCTTCGATCTTCCGTCGGAACTCGCTCCCACTTTATCCTTCACTCCGCATCTTGGCAGAGACATCAAATGTGCAGTGTCTTCGTCCAAAGTTCCTGAAAATCGATAAAAACAGTATTTACTCAACTGCAATGTATTTTTTTGATATACTTATTTTTTCCTCATACATTATCGAGTCTCACCAAACTCGTACGCGTTCTCGTATCGATATTCCGAAGTGAATCGAATATTTCACGTTTATCCGATACGCTGTACTCGCAAAGAGACTATTCAGATCGATGATAATTTTTCCGATTACCTTTACAATAACGTAACTCGAATAACGATTTTAACGATGACCCATGCTCCGATAAATTACGAAAAAAAGTCGAGTAAAAATTTTGAATCCGTGTTAATTATCCTCGTCGCGTATCACTATAATTAACGAAACTGCCCTAAAGCCATTATTCACGATAAAATAAATATTTATGCGAAACGACCCAGTCGATACGATAATTCCTACCGTATCGATCGAGCCTGGAACAGGTTAGAAACGCATAGGATCTTTCAGTGCGCAAAGTCGGTACAGCCCGTCGTTAGAGAAACGCAGAGTACGAGGCTTCGGAAAATTTTATTCATTTTCCGCCTACCAACCCCGTTCAGCCGTTTGTGCGTAGAGAATTAACAATACGTTTGGTTACGGAATTACGAGAGCCGAGTCCGCTCAACGCAAGGAAAGTAGCAGCGAAGCGGTTTGTGGGAAAAGTTTGAGCCAAGCCAGCTCGAAGGATTCTATCATATTGATCCTAGGGTAACTGGCGCACCTAACGCGTATATCTATATATACGCACCAGCCGGTACAACTTTACGTGTATCCATATGCATATATATATATCACGTGTATGGCGATATAGATATACCGAGCGAGCCAGTACGCTTCACGTAAACCGGGAACAGAAGCGCCAGTCACGCGAAGAGACATTAAACATTGATCAACGGTTTCCTTGGTAGTCCTGTTTTGATTTAAGTGCGCTCCCAGAAAGTGTCCTCGATCCTGCAAGGATTAAGAGCGACTATCCTCCTGGCCGATCGATCCTCAAATTGGAACACTCGACTCGACCCACTGCACGAATTGGGGGCTGCCAGTCGAAGAGTCGACGATTTTTATTCCTCCTTAAGCCAACGTGATGCGTTACGTTCGTAATACAGAAAATACGTGTAATGCATAATTTAATGATTTTTCTTTTTACCGCAGTGACATGAGAATCCTGCACGCTTCGTATATGCGATACAATAGGTTGAAAATAGGCTTGTGGTTGAAAATTGTTTTTTAAAAAGAAATTGAATTTCGAAAAATGACTTTAAACCGATGGAACTCGGGAGAAGCTTCACAAAGTTATATAAGGATGATCGAGTAGTGATTTTAATAATTTTTTTTTTCTCTAATACCTGCAATAATTTATTATGCATATTTCTTCTATTTTCAATTTTTTTTTTTTTCTTTACCCACCTCAAAATTTGTCAGACTGTCCATTGTTGGCAATAATCCTGGCGATCGATGACGAGTACTTTTAATGGTCGCGACTGATCGAGTTGCGTAACGATTAGCCTCTCCCGGGTTTCCCTGTCAGCCAACCGTGCAATTACATTGTTTTCTCGGTTCATTACACCGTTATGGTGTCGCTTCTACTGTCAGGTTCCAGGGAGAGAAAATATCGAAATTCTGCTGTAACGTCGTCCGTACGATGTTTTGCAAGTGGGATCAAAAATTTCGCACGGCTCTTTAAATTTGACTGTTTCTTAACGCTCTCGATGTATTCAATCGATTTTGTTGCTTATTAAAATACTTATCCTTCAAAAGTCAATCTGACGATCGAAATTCGTATCTTTTATTCGATATTCGTTGTCATTTATTTATACCAATATATCTGATGCTAACTTACAGCTAGCCTATGGCGAACACATGTTTAAGTATTTTTGTATCATCAACGTTATTTGCTTATCAGTTTTTCTCTGATCTCTCGATTCTTTATCAGTTTCTACTTTTTTTTTTCCATGCAATTCCGGTTACATAATTCTTCCGGTTGCCTTCGCTCTTTATTAGAGCTCCTATCGCAACGATCCTGCTCTTTCTCAATATTGTGTTTATCGTTAGTCTGTCTTCTCTTGGTCGTCGTCCGTTTTTCGTCCTGTTGCACTTGACGACTTTCAAAATTACTTTCGAATCGTTCTTTTTTATTCGCCGAAAAAAAAGCTCACATTGCGATTTCTAATTTAATCGTCGATCGTTTAATATTATAAATTTACATAAAGGCAGGCTTCCTTGTTGTACTTTGAATTCTCGTGGAGCTACGCACATACATGCGCATGAGCTATGTTCATTGGCAACGATCGTGGATTCAACGATGACAATCTTCGATCTAGAATGATCGAGAATTCCTGAGAAAGAATCTCGAACGTCCTTTGCAAGAGTTTTTAACTCTTACCGAGAGGAGCGCAGTTCCTGCCGCGTCATTAATTCTATGTTCCAGGTTACCGAGAAACTGGAAAGTTGGTGGAACGCGATTGGCATTGACATTGGACTGACGTAGCAACGACTCACAGAAAAGTGTCTCCATTTCGTTTCCTATAAAAATCAGTGGAACGACACTCGTTAAATCTTTTCCGATGGAAGATCAATTGAAAAATCGTTGATCTAGAAGCAATGGCGATCGAAGAAATTTGACTTGCAATATTTAAAGACATGTTTGCCAATTCGTCTCCTACTACGTGACTTGTCTGCTAAACAATTTCGAGCAATGATACGAGTTAAAAATATTTTTAGAAATTTCCCCCCCCCCCCAAAAAAAAACAAAATTTCCATGACAATTTAAAGCGACAATATATATTTATTTATTTACACACTTTCGCGCAAGTAATTTAATGTATCATGTTTTTCCAAATAATTTTGCGCCGCGTCATTTATATTTCTAAATCCCATTGATTGTGATCACAGACAGATCCACGAAATAACAATGACTCGGCCGAACTATTGATATTATTTTTTTTTAAGCTCAGCATTTACTTCCAACGAAACGGAAACCTAATACTGCCATTCGGACAAGTAATAAACGAGCATTAGCAGTCTTCGGTTTTTTTTTTTTTTTTTCAGTGAAAATCATTAATTTAACAAACGTCGGGCGGATAGGATCAAACACGAAGAAGCACCGGACTGGAATTTGCAACCGGAATTAATAAGTTCACCGCGAGAGCAATGACGTTCCTGATGACTCAGTCATCAAGCGCCACTCGTTTGAGTTTCATCGAACTCTGAGTCATCGTGGAATATTGTTAAGAATGCTGAGAACATTTCTCCCAGGACACCAAGAGTCTCTCCCCATGGAAACAAGGACTCCGTGAACGTTCAATCTTTTGTTCCTATTCGAATCGTCCACCGCACTGAGTTTCACGGTCAGACGGAAAAACGGAAAACTAAAAGGAATAAAATTTTAAGATATTTCTTTGATCTTTGATATTGCAATGACTCGAGTGCTGCTGTACAAAAATATTGTTCAGTGTTAATTTATTATTGCAATAATCCCCTCCCTCCTAACATAACAATTGCTTAAATACATTAAACTGACCTAACCCAACGCGCATCTCCAATACCTTTGGGCCTCGTATGAATATTTCTTTTCGTGCTTCGAATAACTCAATTATCTCAATAAAAATACACATTAGGCATGCTGCGCGCAAGGAGTTTCTTTTGCTTTGATTCGGCAGAATCAAGAGAAGTTCGCCTTGACAGTGACCAGCGGGAAAAGTTTGTTTATCTCGCGTTTCGACCTCGAGCTGCCGACTTCAGACTGAATTGGCTACTTGAAGCCTCAGAGGTTTCGCCGGCGACACCTTCCTCTCTCAGCCGACTCAGCCGACTCACCAGACTCACCAACACAGATCTTCATTCGTCTTTATTTATTCCGGCTATTATTTTTTTTTCTTCTTTCGCTATTTCTCGTATCTTTTTTTTTTTTCGTACCCACTAAGGAGATATTTGACTTTTAGGATTGGTACGTGTTTCTCGATGCTGGCGCACGCCTTTCGTTCTACCGACGACCGTCCGTCTTCGGTCACTCACTGTCTAGACTCCTATTGTTAGTTATGCACTTGCTTTAAGGAACGCAAATCGCAAGTCCATACGTTTCTTTGTATCCGCGCAAAATCTTCACGTGCCAATAAATGTTTTCGTGTTTTTTCAACGATAACACCTGCTTTTTTTTCTTTTAATTTTATCTCCGCACGAATGATAAATTATTCGGCACCCGATATTATTATTAATACATTTTTTAAATAAACATACCAATTACTTGTTTATACT
>JARQSU010000661.1:54998-74903 GCA_030142265.1 Calameuta filiformis | reverse complement strand
GAATGATGGATATCAGAAAAACTAATATTTTAACTAGTTTTTAATGAGTTATTTTCAATGCTCGAATATTTACGAGTCTGAATATTTTAGCGACATAAAATGTGACGCCGCTCGAATTAATTCGAGTATGCGCGTTAAGGGGTTAAAAATAGAATATCGCCTGATCCCCGAAGACATAATTTTGAGAGAATATCACAACAACAAATCATAAAACTCGATAGACCTTGATAGAACCAACGAATCAGCCCTTTATTACAAATTAAATTACAAATTTCATTTACCTCGCTTGATTTTCCGGATCCAGCGGTCGTAACAATATACATATAATATATTAAGTTTAGTAGCAGTACCTTCTTATTTGACAACGGCACAAGCAAAATCTAGCATTCGCACCAACTTAAACTCGAGGAAATGGTATGCAGGAGATACAATGCTCCTGTGCCCGAGGCCACTGTCCCGAACGAACCAGACAGCAGCGTGGCCGTTCCCGTGGCTCCCAAGGACTGTAAAGTCGCAAAGAGGGATCCAGCTGCGACCGCTCCGATGGAAGATTGCCACGATGCGGCTAACGATCCGGATCCGATGCCGCTCGCTCCAAAACCAATGTACGCCGGTATACTACCGATTATCGTACCGCCTAGTGCGATTATACCCAAGCCACTGGATACAATGATAACTCATGATTTTATTAAATTGCCTTCGTTCACCAATGGCTTGTGACAGATCTTGCAGTGCTCGAACATGCTTAAAAATATCAAATTTTTCATCAATGAGCATGCGTGTATAACGGAGAGTGTAACAAGATACGATAAATAAGTAATTATACATTTTATATTGTGTATTTTGGAATCAGGAAGCAGCTGCTATTGTTGTTCTTACAGTCAATGACACACACACGAATATGTACACAGATAAATACGCACTAAAAGAATTAGATCGTAGAGTAAAATAGGTGACACACGTATCGTTCGACGAGAAATAATAACTGGTAATTGTGGGTCTCGAGAGCCACGGGTCTTGTACAGAAGTCTGGGAATTCCCTACCCCCCACCACGTTCTAGCTGTAGCCAATAATAGTGCCGGTTTTGCCGGTTTTGCCAGTTTTGCCCGCAAGCGCTAGTGTCGAAGAAGTCTGCTGACATAGCGCATGCGCAACCGTAAATTCACTTAATTCTCTTATCTCCTATTCACATCGACGGAGGCGATGATCACAAAATCCTACTTCTGGACTCGTCGCGATTTAGCGCCATGTTTTTGATATCGCCTGAAACTGTAGCGTTGCACATCTCCCTATTCATCTCTGCTTACTACTTCCGACAAAGGATCGCATGCTGTCGGTAAAGTTGTAATGGGAAGTCCGTTCTACTCTTCTTTACCGGTGGATATTTACAAGCGACACAACTACGACAGCTGCATTCGAAGATGAGCCGAGAGTGCTGCGAGCATCGTTGTCTCGGTTCATTTTCGAACACACTTGTGACAGGTACATTCCAATTACTACGTTTCCAATCGTCCAATGTTTGAGAAGACGAACGTGATTCGTCGATCCCACTCAGGGGCTGGCAACTCCCACGATTTTTCGTCTCCTTCGTGTAGTTCGCTCAACTTTACCCAGAGTAGATGGTGCTACTGCAGCAAACGTAGTAGACCAATCGTGAGCGAGGACGCCACAGCGTACCGCCACGCGTCGCCATATTGTATTTTTGTGTCTCCTAAGCATTCCAGACAATTCCAGAGCAGTCGTGAAGAATTTCAACTCTTCCAACTTTTCGGCTGTATACAATTTCTATCGCTCCCACCATCACCACCCTCACTAAAGAACCCTATGCCTAATGTATATTATATATATTGTTACGTTCCACGCCTTCATCAAATTAAATGATATTCTTATAATTATATTCTTAAATCATATTCTTATTATCATTTAATCATATAATCATATAATCCAAGAAATAACACATTACATTATGACACTTTAACGATATTAAACACTGTATCATATTTTGTTAATATCGAACAACGAAGATATAAATAAAAGGATAGACTTGAATCTTCTCGGATAACATTAAAGGAGATTCAAATTACAGAGTACGACTTGGTATATTGATTATTGAAAAAGGGTTAGTTGTCAACCGATATGTTAATAATTTTGAAGAAGGGGAATCATACTGACCAATCAGAATTAGTTTTATTGCTATAAAAAGGGAGTCAGAAGACACATTCGGTGTGTTTGGGCTAAGGAACTAAGAGAACAGTATCAGAGTTATTAAAGCGTTAAATCGTGTAATTGAAGTTAAAATCAAAGTTTCTATATATACCAAGAACCTCTAAAACTTATCCAAGATACCAAAAATCAGAGAATTCACAATATACTCGAAACCTTCCTGGATAGAACCGAAGCCATTGTATAGGGCCTCTATCCATCGTTACTATTTCCAAAAGGTAGAACTGAAGCCGAATATAGGGCTTCTACCTCATCCTTCCTAATCATTAATACAAAATCGAAGCTTTGATCAGCATCATCAGGACTTGGATAAGACTTGGTCATTCATCCCAAAAGAACTAATTGAGACTCAATCACATACCAGTGAAAACTCGAGTACACTGGGAACACAGAATCCGAACAAAACCAACGAGCCAGAAGGATCTAGGCGCGATAAAATATCATATTAACGAGCAAAGCAATTCTATTCAATACTTACCGTGGAAATTGATTCCCATAGAGTTTTCGAAACTACCAAAAGATTTGCCTACTGAGGAATCACTTAAGGATAGAATATCCCCTGATCCCCGAAGACATAATTTTGAGAGAATATCCCAGCAACAAATCATAAAACTCGATAGGCCTTGATAGAACCAACGAATCAGCCCTTTATTACAAATTAAATTACAAATTTTATTTATGTCGCTTGATTTTCCGGATCCAGCGATCGTAACAATATATAATATATTAAGTTTAGTAAAAGTACCTTCTTATTTGACAACGGCAACAAGCAAAATCTAGCATTCGCACCATTTTAGCTTCGAGGCAATGGTATGCAGGAGATACAGTGCTCCTGTGCCCGAAGCCACTGACCCGGTCGAACCAAACAGCAGCGTCGCCGCTCCCGTGGCTCCCAAGGATTGTAAAGTCGCAAAGAGCGATCCAGCTGCGACCGCTCCGATGGAAGATTGCCACGATGCGGCTAAGGATCCGGATACGATGCCGCCCGCTCCAAAGCCAATGAGTGCCGGTAAACAAGCGAAAGCCGCACCGCCTAGTGCCAATATACCCAAGCCACTCGATGTCATGATAACTCGTAGTATTTTTAGATTGCCATTGTTAACCAATGGCTTCCCACAGATCTTGCAGTGCTCGTACATGCTTAAAAATATCGAATTTTTCGTCAATGAGTATGCGTGTATAACAGAGAGTGTAACAAGATACGATAAATAAGTAATTATACATGTTATATTGTGTATTTTCGAATCAGGAAGCAGCTGCTATTGTTGTTCTTACAGTCAATGACACACACACGAATATGTACACGCATAAATACGGAACTAAAAGAGTTAGATCGTAGAGTAAACTAGGTGACACACGTATCGTTCGACGAGAAATAATAACTGGTAATTGTGGTTCTCGAGAGCACGGATCTTGTACAGAAGTCTGGGAATTCCCTACCCCCCACCACGTTCTAGCTGTAGCCAATAATAGTGCCGGTTTTGCCGGTTTTGCCAGTTTTGCCCGCAAGCGCTAGTGTCGAAGAAGTCTGCTGACATAGCGCATGCGCAACCGTAAATTCACTTAATTCTCTTATCTCCTATTCAAAATGAAAGTTATTGACTACAAAAACCCGATGCGATGCCAGTTATATAAAATTTAGAAAAGTTAGACGAATAAAGAATTGATGATTTGAAAAACTGAAGTTAAGTGGACCGGTTGTGTATTACAGGAAGAGCACGAGAAAGAGATAACTGCGCACGCGTAGTGCTAGCAGGTGCTAGATTCTTGTGACGTATGCCACACCGTGTGACACTGGGTATGTTCCGAAATGTACCGCCAGTGCTGTGACCAACGCTGTGTCCTTATTCATCCATACGCATCTAAGAGAGATGTACCTAATTACTTTTACAGTACTGTCGGTAAATTTCGGAATACACCCACAGTTTGATATAGTTCAGGAATCCGGCTGTAGAGGGTGGTATACGTTTTAGCGATATCTAAACCCGCGATTATTCAAACGGCAAATATTGGATATGTTTAATCGAAAATATTATTAAACAGAGATTCAGTTTTAAACGAGTAACTCTGAGCTAACTGATATATGTGGTGACGTTATAATTATTTAATAAATTCAAAGAAATTACAACAATCCCCCAAGAATGGTACGATACTCCTTAATAATCATGTACTTAAAAATATGGCATAAAAAATCCGAATCCAATTATTTAAACTTTTTTCCATGTATATGTCTCACTTGACATTTGGATGGGTCTGTTGCCAGACACTATTTTAAACGACCGTTCAAGCTAGACTTAGAATTAGTCAAGTTGTCAAGGAAATTTGAGTTGTTTCTTCTTGTTTCTACAGAAACAATAAGTGTCTACAGACAAAGTCTAAGGTGCGAGAGAAATAACTAACGTAAGAAAATATTATTAATGTATTACTTACTTGTCTATAGTACCAGAAGAATATATGATTTCATGCCCTCAAAACTCACTGTTGTCACAAGTAGATTTTCTACACCTTCTTTCGTACCAAAAACGCAAACATGCGAATTGAAGTTAAACTATCGTTTTTTTTTTATTTATTTATTTATTTATCTTACACGCGCGGCCGATAGCCGCTTCGATCGCTAGTATTTGTCTAATTTACAGATTATCAAGTAATTTTTATTATCGATTCAACTTATACGGAGGCATTTTCACAAACTTACATAAATGTATTATATTGTAGCTGCTTTATCGGTAAAATATGAAGCAGCCTTTTTAATGATATATATTATATGTATATATATACGAATGAAGAATATATTTCCGATAATTGGAGTCTCTTATGTTTGAGAAATATTTTATAATAGACTACGGTATGCCTTAATGTTTAGTGCTTTGGGTAGATTTCATTAAAAAAATTTTAGCGTATTACTTAAAGTATATCAATCTTGAAATTAATAATCCACGCGCTAAATGTATTGTACATATGCGTATTGACCATGAGAAAGTTAAACTGTTAATATTAGGTAATATAATGGATTATAATTAATCTGTTCTAGTGTTATCGATTCTCCGCTTATCTGACAATGAAAATTATTAGTAGCAGTGTGCCGGTACAATCTCCGATTATACATAATTAATGAAAGATTTATACTCACTGTTAGCAGGGTCAAAATATAACGAAGACGTACTTAAATGTTTATCTGAATCGTATAATTGTTTATGCAAAAGTTTGCATCGTACCAAATAAAAAACTTTATGAGACGTCAAGTACAAAATGTTACAGTATCCTGATCGAGGATGTAACAATTATGTGCACGAGGTGTTTTCATAATTATTACGTATTTGATTAAGAAATTATGACGTTCCCCACGCGTAACTGTAATTTCGTGTCTGCTGGAATGTAACGAGACGCTCGCGGTTACATGATTCTGATTTTTGATTTAAAAAACATAGTGCTCGCGATCGAAGCGACCTATCGTGCAGCAAAGACGGCAATACCGATCAGGCCTCGAAGATTATCCCGTCGACGGTAAACCTTAGCAATTGGAGAAAAATAAGCTTTCGCGAAGAGGATCTAGAGTTTAGTTCGAATCCGGAGCAACGATCGGCGATATCTTCGAGACCCTTGCGCAGTATTTTACAGTTTAATGGCGAGTTCTATCGATCTGGGATTCAGGAATCTCGTACAGACTAAGTACTTCTCGATCGCACGTTTTTGGCAGAATTACAGCGTAGTATCGGCGATCTGAGGTAAAGAAAGAAAAAGAAAAAAAAAAGAAAAAAAAAAGTGCAACATTGCGTCACTTTACTCTCTCGCGTGAAAAAAGGCCTCTTCAAGGACAATAATTTAGATCGCGATGCTACAGCAAAACGTTTTGGTTTATCGTACTAAAATATACTTTAAATAGCGTAACCGTCGACAACGCAAGATCTGTACTACGCTGACGATACAATATTTTTCGACGGAATCCAACGACAACGAATTCAAATCGGCGAAACTCGTGCGCAATTTGACAAACGAAGGATTTTTCTAAGCATCAAGTGCTACACGAGGTGTCGCCTTAAACGTGTGCATAAACGGGGCAAGTATAAGTTTCTTCTTCCTACTCAAATTTGTTCTCTGCTTTTTTACTTACATTAAAATATAACACCAATTTCGATACTTAAATCTTACATGTAATTTAATTATGAAGGTGACCATTCGTACATTTTTTTTTTCTTTTTTTTAATGACTGGACGCGGAAGAGTCTCGTACCTGGACCACGTATAAAATTTACCCAATAACGAGTGACTTCTTAATAATTTATTAATTTTTGTTGTGTCACCGAAATTGACGGTACTGACAATGAAAATTCGTAATAACTTTACAGAACAACTTCTTGATATATATACTTTAAATTTAGTAAAAAGACGAGTAGCGATTTTTCAAATGCATTTTTCGAAATAATTCAAATTACTGGAAAGGCTTTTTTTTTTTTTTGAAACTCTGCAGTCGATGAACGCGGTTACCATGTTTCAGGACTTTGAATATGCGTTTAAAAAAACCTCTTCCAATGCGGATGACACTGGAAGAGAATTCGTGTGATTCGCCATCAATGAATGGCAAAGTGACTTTGTTCGTGTTCCAAGGATTAGTTTAATGTTTGAGCTTTGCTCGTTAATTATATAATGATAATTATCAAGTAAAATTATATACGAAGATTATATTACAGCAAGCTTTAAATGTCATGTGTACAAACAATATTATACATTATATCGTGAGGTTATTATTTATATAGATTTTCTAGCGCGTTGATATTAAGCTCTGTATTTAGCACAAGGCAGGACGGATGGATCCACGAGTTGCGGAGAGATTTGTAAGACTGCAGATGAAAGCAGTTGAGAACCACCATTGGTGTTTTTAGAAATTAATAAGGTTTTTTTTTAGCACCAATTGTGTAAAAAAAAAACGAGCATTATATTCCATGCACCAAATGAAGTATAGAGAATCGCTGGTTCGTTCGTGAATCCTTAAAGAATCTCGTGATGGTCGTTTGAGTCTCACGTCGATCCAAATAAGGATTCAAAGCTTCCTTATATCTTCGTAAGGCAAAGCAGTTTCGTGAACACGAAGCCAAAAATTTGTGACGCTTGTAGTATTTTCGTCATAGGAAATTTCATTGCGCCCAGTCGTAGACTCTTCCAAAAAAAAAAAAAAAGACCCTTTTCGCCGATTGGTCAAAACTGTTAATTGTACCTGCCCGGTATTTTAATGAACGTTTAATTTGGTAAATTATCAAATCGTACAATTTGTATGACGTTGAGGTTGAGATCGTGTAAGGAACGTTAAATAACGATATGTCACGAATTAAACTTTCAATGAATCATCGGGCTTAGGACAATTATTGGTTTACGATAACGATGTAGTACGAATGATTATTATTAGACAATTAGCGATAAAAATGGACATTGTCTTATCGTTAGACGATATTGGCTATAAAAGCTCCGTCAATGCTGGACGCTCCGCCGAAAGCTGGCAATACTCGTAAAAAATATTGCACGAAGGAAAAATGTGAAAAGCACACTGTGCGCTCGCTGGGCGGAGACACTAGAAATTGTTAGGACAATGAAATAAGTTTTCGACGAGTACGTGGACTGCGTCAGTGGCTATCGGGACGCGAGAAAATGATAACAAAAAAAATAATAAAAAGCATCGAATGCTCACGAGCGAAAGAAAAGTTTTATTTTTGTGTGTCTTACACCGACAGGCGTGTAGCGTCGCCGTGACGCGTGAATTACTTATTTTGTGTTTCGTCTTTAACAACCTTGATTACCAAAAAATGGACAGTGGCCATCGCGTCGCGCGACGCCGCGACCGGCTCTTTACAATAATTATAGGTACTTAAATGAATATTACATACGATAATAAATTGATTGGCGATAATATTAGTATTGTTCTAATTGGACAGGAATTGGTTTGCTGCTCTTTTCTTTCTTCGCAATATAGACAATTTCAAGTTAACCTATCAATAAACCGTATGGATCCATTTTCGTCTCGTTCGCTTCGCCGACACGAGAGACTAGGTTACGTTTACGTTACGTTATGTTACGTTGGATTATGTGTTAGGTCGGGTCGGCCGAATATAAGGAAAGTTTGCCAGCCTAACTGAGCGCAAATTCAATCTAATACAATGGTAATCGGGAATAACATAACAAAAACGCAATTACTACGTTGCAGAGAAGCTCGCTCTTCGTTATAGTCTATGGACTAAAAATACTTATAAAGCTAATATTGCAGCGTAGCGATCGCGCTACGCTGGGTTCGCTAACGAAAACTCGAAATGCCTTTTTAAAAATTAATCAATTGTCTACGTTAAAAAAAAAAAAAACAAAAAAAAACCCCCCGACATCGAGTTCCGTTCAAGCTCTCGTCATCCTTTGTCGCCCGTAACGTTGTCCGTCCTGCAACGTGTGAATTAAATAATTGTCGCCGCGGTTTCACGCACGCGAAAGCGGGATAGCGACAGAAGATGTATGTTACAATAAAAAGGAACTTAACAGATTGCGCTAAAAAAATACAATATATACGAAACAACGGTGTACATATAAAATCTTTTAAATAATCTACGCAGAGCAGCTCTCGCGGCTAACCCGGATACGTCACGGTTGCCACTTTTCGAACTTTCTGAAAAATTACCGGCCGGCAACTTTCGAAAGTGTCCGTAACGATCGGACTGTTGATCGATCAAAGAAGAAATGCCAACGAACGAAAGTCAAGCTCGTCTTCTGGCTTGATTTTAATGTACAATTAAAGTTATAGCGAAGATAATGGAGAAAGTTGGATAAATCGACAGAGAGAGAGAGAGGGGGGGGAGGATCGGGAGAAGGATGGGAAATTAATAGAGAAAGAAAGTAAGTAGAGAGATAAAAGGACTGGGGCTACCATATGGCGGTAAGTTCAATTGCTTAGACGTTTCCGGTGACAAAACCTTAAAGTCGTGGAATGCATTGATATACATGCATTTAAATGCCATGTATGTATGTATATATATATATATATTCATTGAATGTCACTCGACAATTTATAGATATATATAAATATAATATCTATCTGTCGCCGAGGGTCGTGTTAAGAAATGCGAAATGGAATTTCCTTTGCTACATCCATATCGCGTATTATTTCATTTTCGAATTCGAAAGATGTGGTCATTTTGGTTATTACGGGAGGGGTGGGGGAGGGGGGGGATTTCATTATGCCATTGTGTGATATACCTTAGTATGATCCTAGTACTTCGATTAATATTTATAATTAATTATCGATATTCAATAGCTGCCCTAATTATATCTGTGGGACTGGAAACACTGCTGCTACACATATTGTAGGCATGTAGCACGTAGGGTATATTACTTTAGTGTATTAGGGTAGAACGAAGTTTTTTTGTAAAGTGATGCTTGTCGCTTCCTCATTTGCTCCGAGGCGATGATCGGGTTCCTACCGTCGAAAGGCCTTCGCCTCGGCTCCGACTTCGGTGCAAAGAATGTAGGCCTTCGCCTGAAATTCGAAATTGACATATTTTATTAAATAGTTAAGAAAACGTTTAAGGACTCGTTGATTTGAGTTCTGCTCAGATTCGAGTGTTCAGGAAAAGGATGACTATCGCTGAGACACGTGATACCCGAGTAGTTTCAAGGTTTCTGTACGTTACTGAAAGTTTTTTTTATGGAAAAATTACCTCTGCTCGTGCTTCTGCGCATCGTCGCAGACGGAGGTGGTGCGGGTTCTTGTTTGGTGTAGCTTCTGAGAGCTCTCCCTCGTCTGTCTTGAATTAACTTGTCTACCTTAACGAAGATCCCACATTTGGACCGACACGAAAAGTACCTGTGGCCATTGACAGCTCCGTCGTTCTTACCTGCAATTAGGAAATCATGGTTAATTATTGTCAGCAGGCATTATTTTGGTATACATGGCTGTACAACTAAACACAAATTTCTATAGGCAGATTCGTTTAATCTGTTACTTTACCAGTTGGAGCATCCAATTCCACGCCTATCCAGGTTCCCGAAGCAAATTCCGTAGGCCCGACGTAAGCGATAACTCCGGAGTAACTGTATGGACGAACCAAGACTGATTCTCCAACTACAATCCAGTCGGGTACCGGTGCTTCGATTCTCGTTAGATCGGGTCGCGAACCAAACGCTGAGCTTTTGTCGCTAACGTCGTCTGTTACGGATACGAATCAACGCAATATATTATTTCTCTAAAATATATAGTACGTAGCTAGCGATCAGAGCTATTGTTAAAAAAAGTAACAAGATCCGTAACGCATTTACCGTCGATACGTTCAGAAGAGCTGTTATCCCCGTTCTCGTAGTGCATACCAGGCTGTAGTGTCTGTTCCAATCTAGCAGCAGCCTTACTCTCGGAAACTTGTGGACGGACCATAGGGAAAGAAGCTCTGTGCTGAGAGCTGATGGGTCTTCCTGTTAAGCCTGCAGCTTTTCGTCTCCGCACGACCTGAGCATTGAAAAGGAAGATGATAGTTGAAAATTTTTATTTTCCAATTAGATTTAATGAAATAAAGTTAAATACCTTGCCAGGTGGCAGTTTGACGTGAACAACGGACGTGCCCTCTACCGGGCTGTCGTCCCCAGAATTGGAGGCGTGACTGACCTCGAAATCTTTCTTTTCGGTTTGACGAATTTCTCGTCTGTCAAACTTTTCATCTGCCTTCAAATCATTCGTCGATGGGGTCTCCGTCTTCTCGTTCGACGTCGAAATCTCGCGTACGTCGTCTCCGTACGCGTTCAGCTTTTCAAGATTCTTCTTAACATCGGAGTTTCGATCGGGCGAACTGACGTTTAGCTTATCCAACGTTTCGTTGAGATCTTCCATATGTTCTTCAGGAGTTTCTTCGACTAACGAGCTATCCATTTTTTCCGGCTTCTTGCCGTCGAAGAGATTTCTGTACTCCAAGTCTGGAGTTTCGTCGACGCTGATGGACTTAATGGAGATCGAATCCTCGGATGTTAGGTTCGTCGTGGAAACAGCCTGAGAACCGTAACCGCTGCTGCTCATACTGGGTGTGTTGATTTTTGTTGATTGTAATTCGACGAGGGAATCCAGGGTGCGGGACGAGGTCAGCGGCTTCATCGGTTTCGGCGGTGCCTGGTTGCAGATATTTGTATGTACTATATACAGGGTGAGGTGGAAATCGTGATACAGACAAAAGGCGACGATTCCTCGTGAGAATAAAAAATTTTTATTGTAAAATAAATTTATTTTCCGCTTCAGGCTTCGTTTTTGAAAAAATCGGCTTTAAAGATACGTCAATTATGCGGGCGATTGAGTAAGACGAGGCTTAGTAGTTTCCCGTTACAGATCACTATTTTTTTGTGGGTTCATGCAAAATGTCACTCCTAATCAAGCTATCGAAATGGCAAAATACAGTAACGGAATACGCGGATTCACGCATTAAGAAATAATATTTTCAGTTTTTTTTAGTACTCGTAGAATTATTTCAAACCAACTTTTAATTGAATCAAAGTACGTTCATCCAAAAGAAAAATCATATCGTTCCTATCTTCTTTCGACAACGCGCGTTTAGTTACACTCGATGAAAATTTTGTTTAATTAAATGCTGTTTTGGTTTTCCAATTTACCTGATAAGCATCAAATTCGGAACAATCGGCATCACTCTTTTCCTCTTCTTCGTCGTTTATCGATGGTGACGTCTGATTCCCAGTGTTTGAAGTTTCTTCATGCAGTGTTGTCATACGAAGACCTAGCTTGCTGCCAACCATATTTGGGGATGCTGGAAAAAATTCATAGAAACAAATGAGAAGATCATTCAACGATTTATCATCCTTTGACGTATCAGGGCCGATCTGGCCATATTTAGACTCGTATATCATCACTTCATACTGCAGCATAAGAATTACATAATTATACGTACATAATAGGGAGTTTTTTTTTAATTAAACATGATACACAAATCCGCCTATGATTATTGATCACAGGATTGCCAATTTATAGGTAGATTAACGTAATTACCATTGCCGAATGTGAAATCTGTCACTATATTCCTTTCTGAAAGAATTCAATTTTGTAATGGACTGTTGAATACCCTTTCTATCTATTCGAATTTTGTTCTCATTCATTTTGAATTCTTAATTGACAAAGTTAACGTATAATAACGTCTGATTGTCATAAGCTACTGAAATGCCTTGGCAAATTTAAAATAAGAAATGATATTGCATCGAAGACTCAAAAAATATGCTGCAGCATAAAATTACCATTAGATTTTCGGTTTCACAAAACTCTGTACCGTGCGTTCTTAAAAACGTAAAATATCGCTCAGGGTTTATAAGCATTTTTATTGTTGGTGCCAGGTCGACCTGATGTACATTTAGGAGTAGAAATAAAAATAAATCTTAGGCCATGCAGCGTGGAAACTCATAAAAGGCTGATGTAT
Organism: Calameuta filiformis; assembly: GCA_030142265.1. Classification (NCBI taxonomy): domain Eukaryota; kingdom Metazoa; phylum Arthropoda; class Insecta; order Hymenoptera; family Cephidae; genus Calameuta; species Calameuta filiformis. The sequence continues at coordinate 62,253 of JARQSU010000661.1, read as the reverse complement.
TCCAAGCTGCTTTTAAAAGTCTAGAATCAAAGTCGCATTTACATCATTCTCTCCGAGCTTATTAGTAAGTGAAACGTTGCGTGGAATACATCATTGAACGAAACTGAAAATAAAGAAAAATTTAATCATTACTTATAAGTAGCAAAAATAAAATATAGGTGATCTATCGGACGCGAGCCACAACATTAATATCCCTTTGTCAGATCCTCTTCTTCCTGCTTACAGCATAAGAGTCCTAAGAACGTGCAACTAATGTTGTGGCTCGATCGTAACTACGTTAACGCTGAAATAAAAGATAAGAAATACAAATGAGGCTCTCTAAGAATTTCTACACAAAACGAAATATTGCTCTTTCAAACATAAAGACTGAATAACTCTGCTTCTAATGTTTTTATTAATATTACAATAAATAGTTTTACGTATATCTTTAGATTTTTGCCAAAAAACATGATCGACGTAGTTATCTTATTCCGAAGACAAGGATTCGAATAAATTTAATGTTATCTTACTTATAACTTTAATATATTATCTGAATGTCGTGGAAAAGTTTTTAAAACTATCAGATGAAACGTCGAGAAAAATGTTAAAGTACAAAAATTGGATGCTGCCGTTGGAAATTAAATTTTCATCGACTCACGATTGCGTTGTATTATTGAACAATAATTATTATGCAATTTTGTTTGAAAGAGCAACCGAGCAGCTAGTGTCACCTACACTTGGCTGAGGTGGATTGCTGAAGACGTGTCAGTGAGTTCAGATTCAGGTTGAGATTCAGGAATGTCGGTCTCGCTGAAAGGAGACAGATATTCTTATTATAACTTGTACACTGTGATAATGGCAACTAAAACTGCAGTCTCCCAATTTATTGGCGACCCTTATTCGGCTTTGAAAAAACAAAGACACATGTACAAATAGAGAACATACATCAGTTTGAAGAAAGGAGAGGCAGCTTATAGTCATTTCGCAGACGTAGATAGATAATCCGAGAATGCAATAGAAGAACTAGGTAATCAATAAAAAAAAGAATAATCAATTTTCACTGATAGACAACTATGTCAGAATGCAAAGACGCTATCATTGTTCTTATTATTACTGTATTACACGATTATTAAAATTTAATGGAACAAAGCTATTTTTGCTAATGATACGACAAACAAATTTTTAAGGCAATCAATTTGATTCTTCAATTATTCGCTAAATGAAATTAACCTATTCTCAAGATAAGGATGATACGGAAACACTGCATTTAAATCCTGATATACGTATAATAAACTGCCATTCCACCAGAAATTGAAAAGACACAAAAATGCAATAATCTGCCTACACATATGATTCGTATAGTTTATACTGTGTATATACAATAAAATTGTGGGATTGCCACAATTGTAAAAAAAGAAAAAATATTATTTCAAGACTAGTTAGTTTAAAGTCAATGGTAATAGTAGTACGGCGCTGCGTACATCTATTTCGTCCAATTAATTTTGTATCGTTTAATCAACTTGCAATTTATTCTAAATTTCCAATTAAAACATGCGGTGCACTATTCATTTAGGGTTTTAACTTCATGCATAACTAAGCGACTTAATCGCATCCTTCTGAAATTTTGTTTAGCTTCAACTGTCTCTAATTCTCTAATTACCCTTTAATTCTCATCCAATTGAAGACACATTGTGTACTGTACTTGACTTTAAACTAATTGCAAGTATTATCTGTTAAAATTAAAAAAAAAATAAATAAAATGAAGATTAAGGGCAACAGAAATGGTCAGCAATTATTGCTTCGACACACATCTCTTATTCATTGGAGATACCTTGCGACAGGAAAATTTGCCATAACATTTAAATAAAGTATTATCGGCTAGTAATTGTCAGTAAGGAAAAGAAATCTGAAAATATTAATTATTCGTCTTCTCTTTAAAATTTTCACTAATACTTTATAAACTTCCTTGCGAGCAATTTTCCATGATTGCCATTGCTGCGTTCAAACCTAATTTTCGGTTAAAAAAAGGAATGAAAATTGATTACAAAACAAACTTCTCAAAAAAAAAAAGAGTTCGCAATCAGTAAATACTTGTGTCAGTGAATTTTTCTTGCACGCAAAGTAGTTTTACACAACCTTTGTTCTAAATAATTAGTAAGAGTCACATGATACACATACTATAATTTACAATGGACCTACTTCTGTCTCTAAGTATATTGCTTGGTGGCACATACACAAAAAAGAATCAGTCGAGATTCAACCATTTTATGCACATTCTTCACTTATATTTTTACATTTCAAATTGTGTGACCCGTGTTGCTCATTGTTATTGCAACAAATAGGTGGTACAGGCTAAAATTTATTGCAAGTCATACTAATAACTCATAAAGAATAATTCATAAAAACATAAATGTACTTGTTCATTATATACTAAAGCATTATATTATATAAAGGGTTCAATAAGATTTGTGAAAATGATTTATACCCTTTGCTAAAGACTTATTTAAAAAATTCTGTAGCCGTAGAGGTGATAAAATTTTCACAGACTCTGTTTTAAAGAATCAAACGAACTAAGGTAAACTGTTGTGTCCATGTTGTGTGCATAAAATGTAAAAATCATCGCTGATCTTACATGTACAGTTAAATGTCATTGTAAATGTCGACACAGAAATCATTTTATAGTCATAGAACAGTGAGACGTCACAAATTGTACTAGTAACAAAAATGTAAACGTTCATAATATTTTTCTATCTCCACCGAAAATGATTTCTATGCAAAATATTCCCTAATTGAAAACATCTGTTTTTACTGCACCAAAGGTGGATCGACTTGTAACTCCAACAAAGCCATAAACGACATACGGCTAAGTATCACAATGATTAATTATTGGTAATCGATATATTCTTAATACGTGATGTATTAGATAGCTAAAATATAAATGGCTGACAGCTTTGTAAAGAGTGAGAAATCGGCCACTTTCAGAGTCGAAGAAGATGGCTCGAACGATAACTAGTATCTTATTAAAGTTTCAGCTGTCTCGTCTCATATTCACTTTTGCATGTGAATCGGTTAATTTTGCTGAACCGCTTACAGAGGAGTTTATGCGACAGATATCGACACATCGATTAGATATTTAGATGAATATAGAGAGCATGAAAACGTGAAATAGAGTAAGCTAGTTGTGAATGTTAATTACATAAAAAAATTTTTTCATTCTTTTTTTTTTTTTTGGATGCACGATCAGAGCAACTAACAAACGATCAGGCAAACTCTCTAAAACGTATGCCCAGTAAAAATGCGCTATGAACGAACAAATTAACCGTGCGTGCAAGATCAGAATATTAAAAAAAAAAAAAAAGGCACATGATAAACAACTATGTGCAAACAACTGAAATGCATAGCTTTGGAAGATGCTCAGAATTTTGTTCCATTGTCGTCGATAGTCGCAAGTGCTTTGCTCGCTTCTGAAATAAAAGATATCGTAGATCCTCTTTAGAAAATTATTTTTCTTAGGTCATTGCTAGATTCACATTTGAAAATGAATAAATAAATATAAACTCCTGTATTCACTTTTAACCTATTTACTGTATATTATTCCACGGTAGACCAGTGACCAGTTAAAGTCCGAGCATTTCCAAAGCACAAGTGTATTCGTATCACATCGAGGCGAGCTTCGAAAATTAAACAACAGACAGACTCAACCACTCACGAGACAGATTTAATATCGTCATTGCCATCGCGGCCTTCAAATAAATATCCAAATCAAGACTCCATTTTACCTGAGTTCAGAATGGAGCCTTGCGTGGGCCGAAATAGTGGTAGAAGTAGTAGTCGTAGTGTTAAAACAGAGGAACAGAGTAAGTAGCATAATATCAATTAGTCAATCAGTCATTGATCCTTGCTAACGGAATAGCTTATTTTACACGTTAATCGAAGGCACTCTCATTAACTTTTAATAAGTGGTGGAGCTTAAGTGTCTTCTGCTAAAACACTATGCAGATCCAAGGAAAATGTGTTTGGCAGTGCCCAACTTTTTGGTATAGAGTCGGTCGTTAGATACATCACGCGAACAAGCAAGATAATTGATAAAAATTTAATCTTTCCTTTTCCCAAATCAATTTTGAATCAGTAGGGAAACACGAAGAATCGATTAAAAAATGAAAGCTGGTGTATGAACGCTCTTGAAAGTTGAGCATTGCTGTATGGTTATAACAATGTGACAGAAGCTGTAAAGAGGAATAATACAAAAATTCCAATCTGATAATAATTACTAATAAGAATGCCAGACCTGCCGGTATCTTTTTTTTTTCTCGGCAAAACTGTTTTACTCTTTTATTCTAGGTGATTAAGACTGCCTTTCCTACGCGCAATGACTTCGGGACACTAATATATTTATGCATTTGAATTTGCCGTCTTCTTCTATCGACGTTTATCGTCAACGTCCATTGGTCGTGCGACGTGTCAAAATTAATAAAAATATCTGCATTTTGTACCACGTAGAAAAGGCACGTGCTAGAAATGAATGACATGAAGTTTGACTGGAACATAGAAAAATAAAGCACGGCTTGTCCCAATATCCAGAACCAACGTATCAAATACCAAAGGAAGACGTGACAGTAGATTCGTAGTACAGACAAGAGACTAGAGCAAAAATAGAGTGAATATTATGAAAAAAAAGTGAAATATATCGAAAACACAGCATAAGCCACATCTCATGAAACTTCTCGTAAAGTGTCTCTCGAGAAAGCAAAACCAAGGCAATGGGGTATGACTTAACCTAATTTAATGTTATTCTAAGTCTAAGCACCCTAAAGATATAATGCTAACGATAGCATCAGACAAGACTTCGCACGAGAGTTTCGCGATGACTTCAGACAGCATAAGAGACCAGGAATATCGCTTAATATATTTTTTATGTTGTTTCCAGTTCAATTGAAGAATTTGAATTGAACTTTCAATAGCATAGTAAAGATAAACCGAGATATTCGCTGTTAAATGAAATCTCCTATTTTTTATTTGAATAGTGACCACTGGACATTTTTGGATTCCTACAAAAATGTAATATTACAATAGTAGCCCTGAGTACCTCCGTATTTATATAAAAATTTATTACCGTAAAATCTTGGGTTATCTTATGGTCATGAGCCATCATGAAATTCTGAATGTAAACTTTGCGTGTACCGAGTCTACTGAGATAGCAGTCAAGTTCGAAAATGTCATAAAGCCTACAAAAAAATTCACGTGATTATGAGGCATACCGTCGACAGCATGACGCTGTTTACATCGATAAATTTTTTGCCTCTGCGCAAACACGTTTAAGTGGGAGATGTAGAGAAAAGCAACGGATATCGAAAAAAAAAAGATGTATCGCCACAAAATTCGTAATGCTGTCCACGAGGCCATAAACGATGATTAGCAATAGAGAAAATGTTTCTCTGGACGGGAGCATCGAGATTACCTTTTAGTTGGCGAACTTTCGGTCAGTATCATTGTGGAATCGTTCAAAATAATTATGAAAAATTAATGATCGTGTTAATTATTAATCATGAAAGTCACGAATATTATTTTTCAACGTTTACTGCACCCACTAGGAATTCTTAAGAAATGGCCTCGAAATTTGACTTTATATTCATCGTGTCATTTAAATGGCATTTCTTAAGAAATCATAGACTGAGTTTGGTGGCAATTAACAGTTGTGTCTTTCGATTGGTTTGATTTATTTTTTATAGCAATAGGTAAATGATAAGCGAACGATTATCCGGAACTTACCGATTCCAAATGGCTTTGGCGGAGTTGATAAGAAATTCTCGTCGTTTCTGCTGAGACCAGTTGACGACCGTCGGGCATGTTGTAATCCATTGATTTCAGTGTTTAGATCGGTTACACTCTCCGAGCGTGTTACGTTTAACGAGTCCATTGAAGCATCGAATCTCATTATCTGATAAAAAAACAAATTAATTTCGTTTACATAACAATTACACAGTTTTATCCAAGAAGATTTCTCTTTCTAGTTATTAGTCCTTTGATGCGCTTCTACCACAGAGTATATAATTATTCGAAATTTACTTTGCAAGTGACATAGCAACCACAACAAATTACGAAATACGAAATAAAAGCAAAGAAACGATTAAAGCTGATACTTATTACGTCCAACCAAAGAATTAGCCATAACTACATTATTTTTATAAGAAGTATGCAGATAGCAATCCGTAAAAAGAAATAATTAATATTAATAAAAATATAATAGAATACAAAATGCAAAACATTAATGAAGCTAGAATGTCGATTGAGCCTTGATACTATAAATTGGTGTCAAAATTGTATGCCGAGCTGATATTTGCAAGTAAATATTATATAAATTCAGAATACAATTTAAAACTTTGGTCCAAGACCCATTTATCTGAGCATACGTTGACGCCAACAACAGCTTCTTCCATCTGCTTGCAATTACAGAAAAAAAAAAAGTGTGCTACTTTTTATTAGAAACAATTAAACGAAGTCATTTTCTTCGGGTTTCAGTTGGTACAAAACCACGTGTTCTGAAGGACTTAATTGAAAAGTGACACGGAGTGACGCGATATCGGTTTGCGTAGAGCGCAACGAAAAGGCGATTAAAGGTGATTAAGTAAAAATGAAAAGCATACAGTGCGTCCGAGACGGCGTAGAGGCAGTAGTACCTGCGAGAAGTTGGGCACACTCGCTGTCTTGCGCATTAACGGTTGTCCTTGGGCCTGAAGTAATTCTTTGACAGCGACGCTCTGCCTCAGACGGTCCAGCGTCAGGATGCTCTCCACCGCCGAGACGCCGCGAGTGTATTTCTCTACGTTATGAAATTGATTAAACGATGCTATTGAATATCATTCAAAGATTTTTAGCGGCTCTGCGTTACTTTCGTGGACTTTATAATTTTTTCAAGATATCAAAGTGGAAGCTCGATTCTCTTCGTGCTCGTTTTAAAAATCGTACTCGTACTAAAAAATCGTTTTTCGAATGAAATAAAATTAATAACAATTACTAAAAACCAGAAGAAAAGTATAAAGATTCAAAGAAACAAAGGCTTCTTACGTAGGAAAAATAAAATAGAAAATGTTAATCTGTAAATTTGCTGTTTCAGGTTCGAAATAACGTGCATGTCGACAGTGAAAGTTTCACAGTAAAATGTTTCTGTTTGTTCCAAACAAGTTTACGTATTTGTTAACGTTGAATTATGACAATAGGAAACATAGTCTAAACGACTTTCTTTAGTAATTTTAAGTTTACAATTTTAGATTAGCCC
>JARQSU010000661.1:28917-48257 GCA_030142265.1 Calameuta filiformis | reverse complement strand
ACATTTAATAAATTTCTAAAAAAAAATGCACATTAACCTAATGTCTACGATATTATATGAAGTATACTTCCGCAGTACCTTTAAGAGCCACGTGAGTACAGAATCGCGATAGGGAACAAATTTATCCTTATTTTTAACGCCAGAACTTCGATCGGCTAGTTTCGAGATGACGAGTCCCAAGGTTGTCAATGATCTGAAAGTAATCAGAGACGCTGCTTACTGCTCTTAATAATAATAGAAAATGCCATTTGAAAAGTAAAAGGCAACTCACTTGTTAATATTGCTTCCTTCCTTAAGTCTATCACCTACGGCTCCCGTTTTCACAGCTCTCTCGCTTCCGGCCAAATCAACCAAGCTCATTCGCGATACTTTTTCGCCGCTCACTCCGCTCTTAAAATCCGTCAAAGTTTGCGTCAAGATGACAGAGAACACAGCGTGGGAGCGGGAACTCTCGGAATTCATATTCGTTGCGGCGACAGTTCGTGATTTGTTCCCTTCTGCCATTAAGTTGTCAATATCCTGTCAATAAAAGGTCATTTATTGCAATGGAAAATTCCCAGCATTGGTAACCGTCGTGTTACGTCTGAAACTTCTAATTGCGATATAGACAGCAATAACAGGTCGCTGATATCAATAATAATTTCGTACGATAAACTCGGCGTTCAAAGTTAAAAAATAATGTATTTTTCGTACAGTCATAAGCAGCCATTTGGTTCAACGAAGCATGTCATATATTAGTACGAAAAAGTTTGTAAAAAATCAAACTCGCAGTCGCCTTTGCAGCAAATTTTACGCGTAGTGCGCGACTTAACGTAACACCTAAGCACAGCAGATAGCGATTAACGTCAGTGATTTTAATTATCAATTTCAAGTGTCTCACGCATTATATAAAACTCGGAGAAAAAAATCTTGCTATTCTCTAAAATTTCGATATTAAAAAAATTCTCAAATGTGTCCCCAAGTAATTTATTAATTAGAACGATGAAACTTGGATCGAGCCCAGCGCTAAAATTATTCTACAACAATACGTAGCCCATAGTAAATGAATAGTGGCAAATAAGAAAAAAAAATTTTTAATATTATTTTCCAACAATTAATCAGACAAAATAAACATTTGCGACGCAATAAAGTATATCTAATTAAATTCACGAGGACGAATCAAGAGGATGAATCAAGTGGTTTGTTCTTGAAATCCTACGGAAGGAACAAAGGACAATACGAAAGCGTAGGCAAGATGTACTGGGAGGAGCGAAGAGAAAAAAAGAAACTAAAAAAAGAAACGCGTGAACAAAGAACAAGGATACGTAATCAGGGAACATTAAGGTCAGGATCGATGACGTAATTTACCTGAAAGGATGTAACGGCGAGCTGACTAAGGCCATCGACGTAAGGTCCCAGGACATTGTGCTCCCTGACCTTAAGCGATTGCTTATTTTGCTTAGGATCAAGGAGGTCGTGGACCTTCTCGTTGTAGATTTCCATATACGAGACCTCGACCTTGTAAGAGAGCTCGAAGCTTTGCTGCTTCGCAATCAGGTCGAAGAGGTTGTCGCAAAGTCGTGGAATAATGCCTTTATTGTCGCCACTGCCCATCATCGTGTAAGACTTCCCCGAGCCTGGAGAACAGATTTCCAATGTTATTTATTCAAGGGCGACAGTTACTTTTCTTGGGAATCGCTACAAGTCCAAGTCTTCCGCTAAGTGTCAATATCCTCTGGCTTATAGTTCAGTTGACATTTAACGCTTGCCGTGCGCCGTGGGTCTTTCGGACCCGATTTTTTTCAATTTAACCGCACGCGTCTCAAAGTCCTGCAACATTTTTTGAGACCCTCTACCAGCCGAGCCTAACTAATACGGCCGTCCAGTATGTTCTACGTGTGCCCAGAAACGAAGGACTTTGAAATTGTTGAAAAGGGAAACAATATTTCGTTAATTCTATACAACAAATCCAAATCACTGAATTTATTATTAAGGTCATTTCTGTGGTCTTTGGTGGGCGGTATGATATCTCTTTTTTTTCTGAATTCGCTTAGTGCTCTGGTTAAGAAAAAAAAAATTTTAATACGAAGAAAACGCAATGACGGCTTCACGATTATTTGATAGGCCGGAGAATGGCTGGTTTCCTTAAGAAAAAAAATTCTGTCTAGTCAACAATACTGATGTAAGGATTTTTATAAATGGCTATTTACTGTTAGTAGAAAAATTGCACTGATCGATTGATATGATATTTCGTGAAGTTCAAAGGCGAATCCTAAGGATTCATTTTCACGTGAATTTGAGAACGTACTTGTTAGTCATGATTCATATATCATGTGGATAAGTTTGTTAGACGAGATAATTGTTATAATGGATGAGACAGCGTCGTGTAAGGTTCGGCTTATGTATGTATTCGTGTATTTACTCGTAGAGCAGGTGAGCAAACACAACCTGACAAATTGGTATTAAGTAAGCAACCTTTAAGGATGACAGGAAACGATGTAGCAATAATAATAACAATAATAATTTCTGTTAATCATACTAGGGAAAACTATTGATACCACGTCAAGAAAGAAAAAAAAAGACAGTCACTAATTGCTAAGAAACGGTAAACAAAAATTCTGAACATTCTTGCAAATTGACATCAAGTCATATAGACAAAATAATAATTCAAATAACTTCCTGACGCTCGAACGAAAGATGATCGATATTGAAAAAATAATAAAAGTTATGTCATAAAATAAAAAAAGAATAAAATTATTAATTAAATGAAATTCTGAAATAAAATAGAGTATAACGGCGAACCCGAATTTTAGAAAGATATTTTAATATAAAATGTATTTAATCAATGTGGAACACGTATGCATGGTTAATTTCTCCAGCAGTGTTGCCAGATCGAAAGTAAAAAAAAGATTATAATCGTCGGGCAAGATATCGGCGTGACTATAATCAACAGAGCGTCTGGACCAAAAAGCTTGGTCTGGTGTCAAAAGAGCGAATTTCAGAACAAATTTTTACAAAAACCTATATAAAATGAAAAATTTCTTTTTTCGAGTCCCGTACACGTCTCCTTAGTATTGGCAATATATAATTTTCAAAAATACCAACATACGCATCTGCCCTTACGTTGTTCAACGTATGCACCCTTATGATTTCACACGTTATTCTTTCTTATCAACGCAGATTACGTAACACATATGCATACGTACAACCCTTTTGATTTTAGCCATAGAGAGTATTGTCAAAACAGAAGGAAAAAAATTATCTTCAGACATACCGGTCTGTCCATACGCGAATATGCAAGCATTGTATCCCTGGAAAGCATTGTCCAAAATGTCACGTCCCAGAGCATTGAAGACGACTTCTTGGCTGGCGAAGTTTTCCGATCCAGGTTCCAGCGAGTAGAAGCAGTGATCGAATGCAAATGTTTTTGGTTTATTTCTGTAATCAGAATACAAAGATACGCTTGATTAATAAACATCCTTAAAGTTTCGCAAATTTACAAACGAAGGATAATTTACGGGAATAAATAAAAAAAAAAACAATTTAATATCCATATCCAATTTATGTATAGATTGAAAAATCGCATACACGATAACTCACCAGTTGGCAAATCGTTAAAAACAGAGATAGCAATTACTCGAACTTCCGTCTGCTATTGACTTATCGGTAAATACTAGGGTTTGCCGTTTACTGATAACACGATAACTACACGAAGTTAGTATTTACGACTAATTTTCACCCAATTTCAAAAAGTACCGGGTACTTCGTCATTTGTTAGACTATCGCGTGACGGCGTAATCTAATCGCCTGAAAAATCCTGATAACAGATATTGGAATTTTTCCAAAATTTTTTTTGTTTGCCTCCTGTCTCTCATCAATATAGATATCTCATACGAGACGTCGCTCACATTCGTTAGTTCTGGCTCACCCGTCCAGCGTTTATTGATTTCAAACGTATTCGTGAAATCACAAATCCGAAACGCTCCACGAATTGATATTGCTATGAAACGTAAAATTTAACAGACGTGCAATGTTAAAGAGTCGAGAAAATGCACGGTGCACTGGCGAAGTACAGCAGCAGCATAGTAAGGAGTATATTGATCTGCAAGGCAGCCAACCCTCTGCAACTATAACACAGCCCTCAAAACCCGGACCAACGATTTTCTCAGGGTTCCGAGAGATCCTTATTTTTTTCTTCACAAAACTTCAGCTCGCTATCAAACTCACAGGAAGTAGGAGAAAAGAGTCTTAGCAATATAAAGTGAAAAGGATCGACGTAAAATTTAAATGACTGAGACAAGAACAGTATTAACCTATTGATTTCTGTAGAGATCAATAACACGTAAAGTATAACGTACGTGTAGGCTGATAAAGAAAAATAAAATGTTCAAGAATAATGAGGCTGACTGTACGGAAATTTATTAACGAGACCCCACAGATAGATTTTTTCTTTAAAAAAATTTATATCTGCCTTCTACCATTAATTCGTTAAAATAGATTTTGCGTAAGTGTCATCATTAAGATAGGACCAATAAATTCAAAAATTTTTTTTTAAGATCGAATTCAATTTTAATTACGTTAATTGAAGCCGGGTTGCCATACAGTTATAATAACGTATTCAGGCCCCAGGCATAATTCGGACAGTAATATGACTTTTCTGTCTGAATAGGCCGACACGTCGAATATTCGGATATGGACCAGTGAGGCTGTACGAATTTTATACATACACAAGGATCCGAGCATTGAAACGAATGAAACTCGGATGATTATTTTCAAAATAAAACGACAGCTGCGACAAGATATCATTTAACTCCATACGACTGCCTTGTGAGAGAGAATTAACGAAACGGCGACAAGTAGAAATATTAATATGCAAATATCCACCGCTACTCCCCGTACGACGTAGAACCCATAAATTTGAATGATCGTGTAAAGTAATATCCGATGAAAAAAAAAAAAAAAAAAATATTTAGATCGCAGCAGTGGGAAAGAATTGAGCAATGCGCAAACAGAAAGCTGATTCGTAGACAAGGTCGAGGATGTATCGAATAAGTAGGTCTAGTCCATCCAATAAATGTAACTTATGATGCGGACTGTCGGACGGCACCCAGAACCGAGTATCAAAGCGAAGCGCGATCAATCATATAAGGGATGTGGTTACTTCTGTCTACGTTCTACTTCACTCCCAGCTACAAGCTGGGATATAGGGATAGTTTGGTCGATTTATTGAATCTGAAGCCCGATCGATTGAGCTTCCATTGTAACGGACACTCGACTGCGAAAAGCTTCGTCATTCGACATAGAAAACTTGGCCGATGGAAGAAACTGATATTTTTTTTGTCTCCGCTCGGTGAAATAAAATTCACTTGTTTTTCATTTATTTTTATCTTACGTTTCGTCCCGATATCATTTCTCTTCCATCGTTTCATTCTACCGTCGAAAGCGCGTTCCCGCGCACGGCATAGATATGCGCAGCGAAAAAAAAAAAAAAAACTGCTCCCAACCTCGCCTTGAACTTGCACTGTTGGCTGTACTGACGAAACTTCGATACGGATGACTGAGCAGTTTGTTGATTGAATTACATCATTTTTCATTAGGCCAAAATACGTACCGTTATCGGGCATCCATTTCATGTCAATGACTGTCAGGTAATTCCGTAAGTAATGTGGTTTTCGGGTATTTCTCCAATACTGATAAATACTGTAAAGACTCACGGCATGACCTGATACGGTTGACCTTGTTACAACGTAACGTGTCACTTGATACCAGACGCAGTTGAGCCATAATCTTCTCAGTGAGAATTACTTGTGTTCAAATGCAATGAAATAGAGAATTAGGTTAGGTTGGGTTGGGCTAGACACAACATTGAGCGGACCCATGAATTATTGTTGTTGTCGGTTCGGCGCAAAGTCTCAACTGCATCGGTGGCTCAACCTTCAAACTTGTTTGGGCGAACGAACTGGCAGCTTTGAAAATAAGTAAAATCAGCTGATTCCCAGACCCTTAGGTATTAGCGTAATCAGATATAACGTCGGTTATTCCTGAACGTCGACGTTGAATTCGTTGGTCTGCTAATTCGCCGAATGGCGAATAACATTGGAGGGATACGACACGCGATTTAACTGCGGTATTCTGTTACAAGTAAGAGAAATGTACGTATACGTTGATCGATGCTGTATTAATTTCGAAAGATCAGTTATTCGATCCTGTTGCGATCGCGTCGTCTGAATTGAGTAAATTGTCGGCTCGAGCATTTAGTAATTCCTGGACAAATATTGTTAATATTTTTTTCTTGACCCTCGTCCGTTCTAATCTATATTACGTTATCAACCTGTACATAAAATCGAGATAGGTGACGAGTAACGTATTTGGAAAACAACACAGAAGCAATAAGTCTCCACGGGGGCATTTCTATGAATTTATTTTTAGGCAGGACTGCACGAGACATGCGAGTTTTGTGAACGCGCCACGAAAATAAAGGAATTTATGTGCGCTGCTAAGCGAATCAACGCGCCAAGTTGATTCGCACTAAAACGCGAATGGCTGATGCAGTAAGAATTGTAGATGTGTGAAGATAGAAAAATCTAGTGTCAAATGTATTTAAAATTCTGCGCTGTCAGCCGAACGGATCGTGGTGAAACTTACACGTGAAATTAGGTTCCGGATACGAAGACATTTGCAAATCTCCAGTACATCCGGTTTCGGGGTTCTGAATTCAATTTTTTTTTTGCAATGCCGAATGCATGACACGTCAACGATATTTTATGCAGGTTATGGTTAATGACTGATGGATCGTAATTATTTTCTGAGGTTTCAGGTAAAATGAGATTTCACGTGACACGTTTGATTGTGAAGGAGAGCGAGGGGCGAAAGCATGCCAGTGAAATTGGATAAAAAAAAAAGGACTGGAATAAAACCAGAAAATAGAATGACTGTCGCGTGACGGAGCCTCTTGGATTATAGTAGTATTGTCGAGTTTGCGGACAGACCGACCTTAGAGTCAGTGAAACACGCGAACCGCTGCAGTGATCGAGATTTAAAATGGTCAGCCGTCTGCCCTTTACACAACCGTACTATTTACAGGGACCTTCCGATGACGTAAATCGCAGTGCTCGGTCACAATATGGAATTGCCTGGAGCACGAGCGATTTGAATTTGGGTTAGAACGAAATTTATCGGAGATCGATGGAATCGTAACCTGCAACGTAAAAAAAAAAAAAAAAAAATGCGACAGAGTAGCAAAAGGCAAATTTGCATGGATCATTGAGATACGGGAATTGAAGCCGAAAAATAATTTCTCGCCACGTTCTCACTTCCTAGGGATTTAATTGTTTTCGAACTGTCAAAATGTGACACATCGAACACGTGGATCAACCGTGACGAAGTATTTCAATGGAAACGGGGATTAAAACGAACATGAAATTCCATAAATTTTATCTAATCCCGTTGAATCAGCTGGCAAAGCCGTATAGCAGTTGCATAATTACTCTGCATAATAACGTTCCCAGCATATCGATTTACGCTTATATCAGTAAAGCTTCGGCTATTTGACTAAAGTCAGCAGTGGCTTCGTTATCGACAGAGCCGTTACACGAGTTTCTCGGAGTCTTTCTAGGATGGTGTAAGATTTTTTAACGCGAAACGTTAAAGAGAAGAAAAAAGGGTCAAGCGCGAAGAACCTGAGAGAGAAAAGGAAAGACAAAAAAAATGGAAAAGTGAAGGAAGTATGCGAAGAGAGCAAATAAGCGAATTTCTTCCTCCGTAGAGACGATCTCGTTTAACAGTCAGTTCGTCAAAGCCAAAGGCAGGAGTTGAACTATTTTTGTTTTTTTTTTTTCTCAAGATCTTAACTAACTGCGAAGGATGCACAAAAAATTGCAGTGAAAAATATCAGCTCGACGGAGAAGAGAAAGGGTGGAAAAGAATATAGGAGAAAACTGGAGCAAACCGATTATACGGGTATAAAAGGTAAGATCTGTTCTTTTTTTTTTTTAACGTTGCATAATATGATAAATGTTATTCAACCTCGGTAAAGAACTGAATTGGCATTCAGTTTAACGTTCCCGTTAATTTACCAGGATTTAAATCCTATAGCCAAGGAGCACTTTTAAAATAATCGCAATAATAATTATATATTGATCGAAAATAACGAGAGTTTCGTCGTTAAATGGAAACGACCCCTTTCTCGTTTCAACCATTAGCGGATGCAGTTGAAGGAACGAGCAGCCACTGGAAATATGAAATCTAATTGGAACGAGTGAAATAAAACGGATCTCCGTTAATAATTATAATAATAATAAAAAAGCGAAGATTTTTTAAAAATTTTCCGAGATTTTTAACTCGCATTTACTTTGTATTGCACGAAGTATCGATCGCCTTGCTGCACGATATAACAATCATATCCGTGCAATGTGTCTGTGCGACTTATAATATACTATATAACCTGTGTTACCGAAGAAGGCAAAGAAGAAGGAAATGAGATTCGGCAGAAAAAGTCTATCGAAAGCGAATAGAGTTTACGATTCGGAAGTGGTAAATTGAATTGGACTTTTTCTCAGAGTCATAGATACGTCACAGTTTGATGGGCGTGCATTTGTCACAATCGAGCCGGACGCCTAGCGGGAAAAATCCGTACCTTCTTTGCATTGCCAGAGGAACTTCCCGATCGTATCATGCGTTACTCGTACGTACAATTGGACCACGAGTTTCATGTGTTTTTTTTTTTGACAGATCGAAAGCATTAAAGTCTCTAACAAGGCACACGTGTCACTAAATGAATTATTTGTTAAAGAGTATGGGATACGGATGGTTTAGCGCTAAAGATATTGTATTCGTCTATTTTAAAGTACATTTAACGTTATCGTATCAAGAGCCACGTGTGATTTTCTAAGGACCGCATTGCTTGCGAACTGTCAAAAAAATCTCATTGACCTCGCGAATCGACTGTATAAACTTTTAATAAGACACGTAACCGAGCGCGTTGTCATCGCGAGAGAAATTTGACGTAGTAATTTTTTATCGATTAAGAAGTAATTTCTTATCGATTCTTAATGCAATCGATACTACAGTCATTCCGCAAAGACTCCTTTGTCGATACGACGCTGCAGAACAATCCGAATTACTTTATTGGGGAAAATGCATATTGACGAAATATAATAATGCAATATATGTAATCTATTGTTTTTGAGATCCCGAGAAACGTCCCAAAAAACGTTCGTGAGTGTTCTCCGCGATTGGTATAGAAAATGAATTTTTACTTCAAAATTCGAAAAACGTGAAAGGAGTTGCGAAAGGTTCGACATTTGGCAGATAAGAGGTGAATGAAGGTTTGGTTAGGTTGAAAAGTATCTAAACGATGGAGAAGGTAACTTGGACTCTGGATAAACGTGAGGAGATAGTTTAGGATACGGTAGGAATGGGGAAGCAAAAGTATGGCGAAAGCACGAGGGACTCCCAGTGCTTTTCGTGTTAAGGGTCGACGGTCCAAGGCGTTTGCTGCCATCCCAAACCAAAATTTACTGGCAAGCTGTGAATTTGCTGTCGCGAACGAGCCCCGAGGAATTTCATTTAGACCTTCGGCTATTTTCCTACAAGATAAATTGAACGGCTTCCGAAATAGAATGGAATACATGCTTCCTCGCTTACTGTAAGTATTCCCCCCTTTTTTTTTCTCTTTTCTTTTTTACAAAGTGAAAAAAAGAAATATGCCTGAAAATATATTAATTCTCGTGAAAATATTTTTTTTTTTATTTTTCACGTTTAACGAAGAAACGTAGCTGCTCGTGAGAAAAGGGATTGTCTTTCTTTTCTTCGTTAAACTTTTCGTAGGCTATTCATTCTTCGCCTTGAAGACACGTAGCATCTGAACGAAGGTATGTGAAAATATAGATGTTTACGTATGTGACCAACGATGTTTTTGATATTTTGGAAATATGATTTTTGAAAAGATATGGAAATGTTGCTGTCGGGATAAAATTTTCCGGATAACAAATACGTTATGCAATACTGCTGACAGCTATTGCGAGGAAGCGTTTCGCGTATAAAAAAATTGGCAAAAAAAATCGAAAAATAAATTGCGGTAAATTAAAAAAAAACCTATGTCTCTGATTGCTCGATTTGGTTAGTTGTCTTATTCTTATATTCGGCACTGATAAATATTTTCACAAATGGTAGAAAAAAGAAAATCAAAATTTCCCGTACAAGCTCCGAAAACAGTCACACAGTTTAGTTTTTGTAGAATTTCTAATATCTATAATTTTCGTTCCCTCAATGACTCGTGACGTTTCACACGATTTTCACATACGCATGACAAGTGTTGGGATTAAAAAAAAAGAATCTTTCGTCAGGAAGCAAAATTTTGCTGAACGATGAAAAAATTAAATGAATATAAGCGGAGAAGCGACATTCGACAAAGTACGCGTTCGAGGAACCAAAATTCCACGTGCAAATAAGTTCGCGTTAAATCGAGGAGAAATTGACGCAATATTTGCAGAAAATTGCAAAAGGATAGCCGCTAATAAAAAAGTTTGCCCGTCTAGCGGCACGGAAAATTATGCAATTTATATACTATGTACAGAGTGGCGAAAGACGCCCGAATCAGACTGCAAATGTAAGACGTAGGTTGGCCGCAATCATCATTTTCCAAAGTTTCGTCCCTCGTTGGCGGAAGAGCTTCTTCCCTCCAGACACTCCTGGGGACGTAATTGCTTTCCGAGGAATTTGAGGAAATTAAATTCGCAAGAGCGACCTGACTTAATTGTGGCTTGTCTCAAAACCAAGAACAAGATACATTTGGCTTACAGTATTCGTAACACGATGTCGCGTTGCTTTAGGTGAAAATTCAAAATTCTAAACTTTATTCATGCCTGAATTCGACAACTAGCAAACCCATGCGTCGTAACCGGATAAACAGAGATTCAAGCGAATAAAAATTCCAATATGCATAGAAACGTGTATGCAGTCAGCTAATCGACAACTTAACTCGGCTACCCAAACGCAAAAATGTTGAATATGCAATTCTCGAAGAAGAGGAGGAATTTCCAACCAAATCCAAACTGACAACAGCGAACTCCGATTAAACGTATTAATGTTCATTGCTACGATTTGGCTGTAAGATGCGACGAAAATAAACGAACGAATAAAAGCATTTCGTTAGCCAAACGCATTGGTACGTCAACATACGTACAGTTATTAGAAGGCTGGTTTCCCGAAACTTCGGTGTAAAATCAAATAAAGAGAAGTGCGTGGATATAGACTCTAGGCAAAACGTGTGAAATACATTTCCTCCGGGCACGTAGGTATCGATCATACTCGTCTGGTGCGACTGGTGGAAGAGGGAGGGAGAGGAGGGAGAGGGGAAGGCTGAGGGAGGAGAGAGGGTAAGGGTTAAAAGTAATAGCCTTAATGCGTGAGGAAAGGTGAGAAGTAAAAAAAGAAATGGCTGAACTACGAAAAGGAAGGGCTCGTAAAAATCACATGCCACCTACTAACCTCACGAACTTAAGGTCAAGGACTTTTCTTATCCTTAGTGAAAATTCAGGTCAACTTTGGCACATAGAAATAAAATTACGAGATGAAAATTCGCGAAGACGTTACCACGCGTTAATTAGATTTTTGTAGTCTTTCAATTTTTTTTTGTTTCGACTCTGTTCGCGCCTAATTCTTATCGGCGCAATAATTTGTCCCTGTTTGATCGACTCCAATGCTACCATTTCAGACGATGTAGAATCAATTCCGTTACGTAGCGTGAGACTTGACCAAAAAAGAGGTCGAGGTCTTCGCGCAATTCGTGAGGCTAATTTATCATCGTTTCTTAAGGCAAACTTGTGTACGCAGGACGAAAAAAATTGTATACCTGACAGTTCGTGAACGGCCGTGAAAATTGATAGAATTCGCGTCGACGTTACTTTTTTGTCCAGATCGAGATAACAGTAAGTTACGATACGACGAATGATACTTGGAAAAGTTTTCTTCGGAGATCCAGACTGTTGGAAAATATTGGAAAATATAATAAAATAAACAAGACTGAAATCTATCGTCTTGTCACCTTAATGACTACGTTGGATTCGTAAGTGTAAAAATTATGTATCTTCGATGTAATTAGAAAATGTTTATTTTTTATCTCAATTATTTATACGCCTGCTAAATAACAGAATCTTACGATGGAGAATATCGTGCGTAGTATTTATAAATAATTTTTTGTAAAATAGGCTACGAGGATTAATCGCAGTGTCAGGACTGTATCAAGTTGAAGTGGATCGTTATCATTAGACCGACTTGTACACTTTACGTACTACACTTCGTACTTGTGCGGAGCCAAAATAGAACACCCTAAACAGGGGGGTCGATATTGTACAGCAGCCTCTGTCTCTAATGTATATACGGTGGTCTAAAATATATGGGTCACCTCGTGTCATTTCAATCGCTCAACTATCGTGTCGCATGTTCACACGTGTGTCCCCATTTTGTGTTACGCGAGAAGAAGATTATTTGGAAAAGCATTTTTGCGAGGGTGAAAATTTTTGAATTTTGAGAAGCACGTAACAGCTGCAAGCGATTCCGTAACTTTGACACCGAAAGTGACAAAGCGCTGAAATTTATTACGTATGTGAGCAGGAGGAAAATAAAAATACTGTTATTTTAGGACACTCTGTACGATATAATAGTCCTCGATGAATAAATAAAGAGAGTACATATATGTTACATCGTCGAATCGTGAACTATGCCGAAAACTTTTTTTTTTGGAAAAAAAAACTGCTTCAATATTTTATTATCAAAGAAAGTTGGTTCTGCGTGCTTCCGGAAGACACCTGAGTTTCACGAAAATAAGAATCTTCGATTCTTTGCACTCTGGCAGGTCGTGTCAATACGGGAGGTTCCGCGAGGCATAGAAATTTCATTGACCCTTGAATCTCTTTGCCAATCCGTAAGGAAAAGTCAGCAACCCCTTTCGCTAACGATCCTTCGCCTTTAAGCTTATTGACCTGCAGCAAAACTTCAAAACTTACGTCTACGTTACGTATATTGTTTTCAATAAAGATCCGTATTCCTTTTCTGCTCGGTTTATCCCCTCGCGATCCAAGAATTTTATTAAACGAGCAACGTGTCGCGAGACTCGATCTCAGTCACGTGGAAAAAAATTTAAGATGGCGTCGTTGCGCATACCGCAAAGTTCTCTATTATTATAGCCAGGCCGCGATATCGGTTCCACTTTGAGGGGACTTGCATGCGTTTCAGTTCGTAAGTAGATGGCACCTTCAAAGTGGAGCTGGTGTCGCCTGATTATGCACTTTAAATATTTGTATCTAAGTAGCAATGTTATACGTCCGAGTTACGTTGCGCCCTCGTGACGAGAGAGGCCATAGTCACGTATGGAGTCACGTAGGTTGAGTCACTATGTGGCGTCGACCTCTGACCTCGTAAAGCTGCTAAAGCTTATAAAAGCCTCGGCAACAGAATACTTAGAACTTTCAATCCCATCACATCGTAGTCAACCTCAAGTCGTATAAAGTGTTTGCGCTTTGGCAATGATTAACATCGGAGCTGCGTCCAGCTTCAGTTACGCCCCGCGTGGGACTTAGGTTAACTAACTGACTTTTCAGCATAGTTATGCTCGATACATGCTAACTCCAATGAACTGTTCAGTCACGTGTGTTCTGGACACTTAATCAAGGCAAAGACAATGCGGCACTTCAAACGAAGGTGCAAGATTAAAAGGTTATGAAAATTCTAATTCAATTTCAAAGTTTAATGAACAAGCACGTGACAGCTGAAAGCACGATAAGGGAATCGAGGTTGACAGCTTTGTCCTCCGACGTGGCCAACGTTAGTACAATGTCTGTCGTTGATAATGTCGATGACGCAAAACGATACCATTTGAATTGTCTTGAATGGGACAGTCAACGGATCGACAATAGTCCGCAGGTTCCTTGAGAAACTACGAGCGTGTTTTTATTCATCCTCAAATATTTCGAATAACTTAAGGATAGTCGACAACTACGAGTCTTTACTGTTCACGAGGATCGAAATTAATGTGTTTCTAAAAAAAAAGAACTGTTTTTTTTTTTTTTTTTTTTAATTAATTGCATGTAGTTATAACGCAGTAGTGGAAAATTTGGCGAATACATTTACGAATTATCATCGCTCGTGCACGTCCATCCGCGAGCACGTATAATCGATCGACAAATCGGAATGTCAAATATCGGCAAGTAATTTGCATTAAAAGTCATAAGAACGTGGCTCCACCCCGGTAGGAATTCGGAATTGGCTTGTTAGCCTCGAACCAGGCCTGCGCCGATCTTTGGGAAACCTGGCGCTAGACTAGCTGTCAACGTTGGCATGAGCTCGGGAATAGCACTGCGCCTTGGGGCAAATACGATAAATAAGACTCGCCCGACCTTATCAAAGTTGAAAATCACAGAAGGGCCACCTTGACCCAGTCTGTCGAATTTTCCGCACGCGTGGACAAAGCTTGAAATATCCGGTTTGCTTTACTTGCCAGCCAGGCAAGAATTCACTTTCGGTTTAACGATGTAGTAGAAAATTCGAGTGGACTATTGATGTTCGTAAAAATGCATCGAACGTGCAATCGAGATAATCGCATGAGTGGATAATTAGAAAAAAAAATTCATAATTGCACGCGTTACGAGTACTTTTTTTTTATGCCGAGAGCGGGACTCGAACCAGTCACTGGTGGGATACTCGAAGTTAGCAGTGCGTGTGACACTTTTTTTTTATTATTTATTGAAAATAAAATAAACTTAGGCATTTTGGAGCATGATAATGTGTCACGATAAACAAAGGCCGTATTATTAGTAGTGGGATATGAAATGCACGATCGAAGCGCTCGCAGACACCTGATACGAGCGGATTGTGGATCGTGTGAAACTCTACTGACTTAGCTACCAGTCCACTTTCGAAATTTTACTTTGGTTCGGAGATATGATGATCGATAACAATATGTATACATGAAAATATTAAGTTTTGCCGAGCTTCTCCAAAAAAAGATAATCGGATGAATATGAAAAATTGATAAATATTCGAGATCTTGTTAATTTTTGTTTCTATTTCCCTTATAACATGTGTTATAATAACAACTGTTATATATGTATAATATATCGTAACCAGTACGATCGACATTCGTACCGCTATACCGGGGTCTGATTGCGAACTTTAATTTTTGTAAAAATTGCAAAAGTAAATAAGTTTTGGCCAATAGTCAAGCTTGCCTTATCTCAATGCCAGGACTCAACTGACACGCGAACTATTTACTTTTCGAGTTTCACAAAAATGAAAGTTCACAGCTGGGCACCCGATATAGAGCTTCTCCATAAGTGGTAACTCTTACGATAGATAGCGCCACTATTTCTGTGAAGAAACTTGTAAAGACGAGCAGCGACTTATCGGCGAAATACAAAACTGGCTGTAACTCGAAAAAAAAGTCATTTTTACGTGCCAAAAGTGAAGGTCCTCGCCAACGTTTTCACCATAAATCCAACGTATGCCTTTCGTTTCTCAATTTGAATAAATATTCGTTATCACGCCGATGCGCGGCAAAGTAACAAGTTCCGGCAGCTGCTACACTCTTATCAATAGACCGAACTCGAGTGACTCATACAACACCAATAGCTAGTATTTAAAAACGATTGACAATATCCAGCATGACATACGGAGCGTTGCTTAAAGACTGTTCAATGAAATCAGTCGTACCGATAAAAGGGCCAAGAAAGCAATAATAATTTTTCATAAATTTTTTTAAGATTCAAAATCTTTCTGCAAAAATTCACCTGACAAAATTATCAGACCGTCCACGTAAAGCAATTCGCTTAGGACCGCAAGACGATTTCCGCAATATTAAAATCAATGAAAATACTTGACAAACGCTCGCAATTGAGACTGAAAAATAACATATTTGACGTAGACCAAAGGGATCTGCCTGTACGTGACTTTTTCGAGAAATCCGAACTACTCAAAAAATTTTTTTATTATACATTTAAGAAAATAGTTTTCGAAGAAACTTAAACCCTAAAAAGTGAAACATAAACATGACTCGATTCTTACGATAATACAATAAAATGAGACCCACGAATGCATTTGCTATCGGCATAAAGACTGTTAGAAATTAAATTTTTTTTTCCCAACCTCTCCTCGACCCACAAATTCTCCACTAACGAAAATCCGTCAATTAAAAAAATATTCTCACAAAGAAAATAGTCCAGCGTTCTGACGCAATTCCGCCACGAAAGTGCATTCTCTCTTATGCTGGATCATTTAGCTGAACGCGTTAGAGCCAAGAAAATCGAGTCTCCTCCTACCGTTAAGCGTGACAGGGAAAGTCAGCTGAAAAGTATGCGAAAAAAAAAAAAATGTTGCAATTACATGCAATTACGCATGTGCGTGTGTACTGACCATGTTGAATTAGCATAGCACTTGCCGTGTTATTTACCGTTTGCCAACTATTAACCATTAGTGACTCTGGTTCTGGAATATAGTTGAGGCATTCGAAAGTTGACGCGACTCACTTTTTCAAACGCACACACAACACGCACCACAAATGCATATCCACCGTATCCTTAGTATCCAGAAAGACGCGTTATTTACTAATGTCATAACCTTCCCCGCTTACTTACATTAATTACCTACGTTTTAACTAGTATCAACTATTATCCCAGCTCTGGCGATACCCAAAGAAACATACAACTGAAAAGATCCTCTTATCACTACGACTGCACATTAATCTTTAACTCGTGACCGTCAGTGGGTTTTATAAATGCAAAAAAAAAACGTATTTCCGATCGTAAGTACCGGCAGCATTAAATTAAATGCAGCTTGGTTTCACGCTGAGACAATTTTTATCAAATATAAAAAAAACCCACTTGATCTCTGTAGGTGTCGAACAGCCTTTCCCTCGGTATCCCCAAGGGCAATTATTCGGGTATCGAGATCATAGATCCGGAAGAAAAACAAAAAAACTCAAATCCTATCCTGGCAAATGCCTCGAAGAAAGATACAGCCAAAAAGCGGCAAAAAAAGAAGAAGAATTTGAGTTCCACGGCAATGCCGAATTATAACAGCGACCACTGCATTGGCTTCGTGCAATAAGCAGAAGATCGTCTATCCGTCTCCAAGCTGCGCGAGGAAGCAGCGAGAGTCCCGGCAAGGATCTCGGCCCAAACTTTTTTTTAACCCTTTAACGGACACCCTTATCTCCCGGAAGAAAAAGAGTTCGTTCAACTACGTCTGGAACGCGTCCAAGAGATTCCTGGAGAGACGGGACACTCCCCTCTGAGAGACTCTCGTTCAGGAGGACCGTAGCCATTATACGATAATACATCAAATCACTCCGACTTGGCGTATTTCTCGAATTTCTTTTTTTTTTTTTCGATCCTCCAAATTTCTCGCTACCACTGCCAGTGCTCGGCGCTTCTGTCCTTTTCTTTTCGTCGCATCTTATGCATGCGGCGCTCGGACGAACTTCGGGCGAAAGATTCAGCCAGACTGGATTCGGATTTCTTGTCTTTGCCCATCTAACCGGATGCAAGTCATGTGTGATCACTACGCGATTAATATTACGACTTAACCTTTTTGGAAGTCAGGCCGTAGATCAGTGGGCGTAGATCAGTGAGTAACGTTAAGACTGCACTTCGATGAGTGACGCGTAAAGTCCTGGACACTTTATTAAGTTATCATTATCGTTATCATTATCGGTAAACTACGATAATGACAGTAGACTATAGAAATTTATTTGAATTCCTTTAACTTTTAAAAGTTTACTCGGTCCTTACGGTAAACGTGATTATATTTCAGATTTAATGTAAAAAAAAAAAAAAAATTGGTCCTCGATATCCGTACGGATAGGACCAGTGTCAAATATCTTCTGCCCCCCCTCCCACCCCCCCCTCTCTCAAATATCTTCGAACAACTACGTGTACACTGAGTCAGCTGTCATCCACTGCAAATTGCTTCTCGTATATTCAAAATGCTAACCTGTTGACAGTTTGCATGTCCAATGTAATTCAATGGACGTGCCATGTATAATATTATGACCCTACAGTAACATATAGAATAACGAAAAAGGTATAAAGGTAACAAGGATGTCCCACATAAAGAAAAAATTATAAAAGTAACTAACCGACTAAGCACGCAAGGAAAAAAAAAACATGAATGAACGTATTTTTAAAAATCATACAGATAAAAGGATACATTGATCCCATAATGAGAAAGCGAGCTCTATAAAGGTTCAAATAAGGTTATGCGGCAGAAGGGCTTTTTTAGTGGCCGAGACAGGGTGGCGCGACCGAGGATTACAAAATGAAAAAAAAAAAAAAAGACCGAGGCCAGGAAGAGCGAGGCAGTGCCAGAAAGGACGGAGAATAAGTGAAAGGTGAACGAGGAGTAGTGCGGGGTGCGGCGACGTACAGTAGCTAGGAAGATTACATTATGCGTCAGCAGTGACGTCACTGATCGATATACTCGTCACGACACACACGCGGAACGTGCGAGGTAGCTTCGGTACCAACTTGACGTTCGAGAGTTGCCTGTTATTTGTTACGTGATCATCCGATTCCTGTGCTACCTGCTCGAAGGTTACTTCGATTTTGAATGCTGACGTCATGCATAATCGGTTCGCGAATTCCACGTGTCTTCTCGAGCCGGCAAGCAACGCAATCCTTGGACAATACGACTTTTCGTCAAATATTGCAAATACATACTAACGTGCAGGAATAATATGTATTTAGTGCAAAATTCCTGCGCACGCTTTGCTTCGTAAGAAAATATATTACGCGGTGACGCGCGTTCCTTGATTGCAGATTTCGTTGTTATCGATCTGTCAAAAAAAACGTCAAACTCCCGAACCGACTGTACGTATATGTAAACATGTCAATCGTATGGTTCGATATAGGGGCAGATTGTGTATAAATATAAAATATTATGCAGGCTATATATAAATAGAAGACTGAAATTTAAAAAAAAAAAGAAAAAGAAAGCCGAAGCCTTTGGGGTGTCTAGCATTGGAGTTCAAAGCTAAACTAATCGAATGAAGGACTAAGCCGATCATCGAATTCCGAGTGTCTAGCATAACGCTTAACCCTAGACCGCATGAAAACGAGTAATTCGAGAAAACGTGTTCATTGGCCCAGGGACCCCGTTTTATCCACAGGTTTAATAGCGCTCGAATTATGTTTAAATATAAAACAGCGCGAGCAAGATTGTTATAGCTTCAAATCTTAACACATAAAATTTGTCCGAATTGCGCTTCAAGTATATACGAGTACACCTGAAGCACGCAATAATATAATAAATTAACATATACGTACTATATTAAAATTATCACTTCAAAGTGAAATCATTTCTCCTATAAC
>JARQSU010000661.1:14130-26128 GCA_030142265.1 Calameuta filiformis | reverse complement strand
TCGAAAGGCATATTTAAAAAGCGAGCTCAGTTAAATGTATACCCGGTGACTCTAAATCTTCGACTTTGTCGAGTCTTAATTACAAATGCATCTTGACTGAGACGAGGGTTACGCATAGAAATAGAAGAAAAATGTAGAATAAGACAGGTGGGAAAGATTTTTTGGTTTGAGATTAGAAAAGAGAGCGAACAGAAATTCGCGCCTCGCGCAGTCGTTCGAGAACGTTCCAGAAGGACGCGGAACCGGATAGGATGAGCTTTGCGAACGCGCTGTTTCTTTGTATTCTGGAATTACATAGTCGCGCTCGGACGAGACTGCGTCACGGCTGTACTCGTTTACCTGAATTAAAATCTATCGTAATTACATAAGATAGCCACTGTGTCGTTCATTTAAGGCAACCCGTTACGTCCATCTATTATTGTAGCTCTTCCGCTCTCCATGCTCCCCTCTGCCATTGCAAAAGTAGGAGCTACCGAGAACCACCGGTCGCGAGGACTTCCGGTTTATTAAAAAAAAAGGCTCGCCGGATCGAATTGATTTTAAAAAACACATGACGCCCAAAATTTGATTTTTACGTTGGGTCCATCAGGCTATGACGACGTAGAGATTCGTGAAGGAATCATCATTTCCGTAACGCCACAGTGAAAATAAAAAAAAGCTTGTTTTTTAATTTAATATTTTTCACGCGGCTGTAGGCGACTTTACGCGCAACCTGGCACAGCCACTACTTCCGGTCTCAAAAGTCTAAATGAACAAAAATTCGTAACAGAGTAAATAATTAGCAACGAGCACTAAATTATTATGTTTGCTTTTAAGTGATTGTACGGAAGTGGCTGTGTCAAATTTATACACGTGTCTCATCCCTGACGTTGCTCTTCTCCTTATCTCCCTGTCATGCATTCTTTCCTTACAGTATTGTCCATCCACGAGTAAAATATGCTTTACTTTGACAGACGGCAAAGAACGCAAACCTTATCAATTCGCTTTGCATAAGATCACTGAAATATATCATCCCAGAGTAGATGAATACATTTTATTGGAAACCCATTAAGATTCATACCTCGTGACAAAAACTGTACACAAAGCCACGTGTCGATTTATTGTTCTCTATCTGTCAAAACAAAATTTCACTCGTAGGCCAACTATGTGCATTCTGGATTTTTAGATGAAAATTCGCCTCTTCTACCGTCACACTTCTTCACTTGCAGTTCCCTTCTTCGTTTCCTTTCCTCGTCCGCATCGCGCGATTGGCGTAATCGTGTTGAAAAAATGTCACCGTCTCAGCTGACTTCTGATGACAGTCAGCCCCCCGGTCCACGCTCGAAGATTCGGAGTAACTGTCAGTTTGACAACCGATACTATTCGATTGACAGTTACTTCTGATCCGGACAGACTAGATAAACCACGGAAGTGTCCAACTGAATAATCCTTGTTCTCTCCATTTTGATAGCAGTGCCTTTGAAATTGTATAATAAGCCCGGTAATCATCAGGCGTTTAGAACTGGGCCATAATAATATTTTTACATTTTTATTCACGTTATTCGAATCCCTCCAAAAGCTTCCGCATTTTTATCGAACACCTCACGTTCAATAGCGATTTCGCACGTAGTAAATAAAAACTGGAGAAACACAAGAAAATCACTAAAAATGTACGTCATAGTCAAGATCTCACTTTAGGCTAATTCAATGATCGTTCGATTCGATCTTCAATTTTTCTCTTATATACGAGGATCATCAATTTCACCGACAGATCGACATATCAGCCCAAAAACGAACCTTCGATCATGATATCCATTCGATTTTCCTATGTTAGCTCGAACGAGGTAAAAAAAATAAGAACAATACCTTGTCTATTATTTTAATTTTCACACGTATTATTTATGTATCAATTAATTACACGCTGTACGAATATAACCACCGTCTTTCTTTTCCGCAATCATGTCCATCTGTCTCGGATCACTGTTATCTCGTTCGCTTTCGCCTTTATCTTTGCCTTCAATATTGTCATTGAGATTCTAGAGCAAGTATCATCTTCTCCGTAGCTTCCGGCGAAGTCTCCTTTCTCTTTCTTAAAAATTAGTATGATTATAACCTTTTCTCTGTATGCTGTTCAGCATCCAGTATAGTCTTCCTTTCAATTACTTCACCCTATAGACGCATACTTCATCTAGAATTCCATTTTCACCTGTCGTCTTCCTTGTCCTTGTTCTTTTCCCCCAATTCTCTTCCCTTTACATCCCTTTGATCTTTGGCCCGCCACTCCTCTCTATTTCTCTCCGCCACTCTCCCTATCCTTCCAATAGGTCCATCATATGTGTTCGCTTTAATTTTGATTTTTGTGTCTTATGAATTCGCTATCCAAAAACGGGGGATATGATTCTAACATATCAGACGTTTTAATTCAGAAATCTCATTGAAAAAATTTACAATGATACCGTCGGATCTTGCGATGAGAATCAACATTTTAAGTAACTCTCAGTAAATGTTGAATTTTTAGGAAACCTCGATTGTAACTGAGAATCTTCTATTGACTCATTGTTTTAGGTAAAAAAAAAAATTGAAAAAAAAAAAGATGTTACCCCAGAGGGGATCAAACTCCGACTCTTCAAATCTGACTGTTGCGTAACTTTGAAACTTTTAATTATCTCTTCAATCCTTCGTTTTATTTTGAAAATTTTTTAATATTGTGGTATTTTCAACTTTTTGTAAAGCCAACACCACCACCAGTTTTGACTAGAAGGGGTAAAATTTTTAAATCTCGATCAAGGCACTTAATTAGATTTTACATAGCTCTTAATTTTGCAATAGGTTTCATTTCGATTTTCTGTTTTGCTATTGTAGCTTTAATGACGTTTATATCACGAAGCATTCAAATAGCATACTATAAGTAACATATAAATATGCACAAAAAAACTAAAATCTGACAGAAAATAATTCGACAAATGCCATTTAAATCTAAATTTGGAATCATGTATTGTTATTAAAGTAACCAGATGAAATTGTCTGTATATATGGTATTTAAAATAAATATAGTTGACAGATGAATGAAATGTCAGATCTAGGAAACTCTTTTGTATTCACACATTTTATAAGATAGCCCATCCAAAATACATTTTATTTTAGTGGCAGACAGATTATAGAGCCTTTAGACTCTTCATAGGAGAAAAAATTTTGTTCCAGCTGAGGTGCATTACATGAAATATTATATCGAACTGTGTCATGAAACACCAAAGTAAACAAAAAATGGTATGATCTCCTTAGTTTTAGTGCTGATAAATATAAAAATAAAAGCTTTGTTATAACCAACTAAAAAAATACCCTATCTGTTGATTTAATTTATATACAATATATAAAATGTAATCACTGACAACTAAAAAACCATGTAATATAAATCGCAGGCTAAATGTTAAGAGCGACTTTACACCTGTTATTCAGGAAGTAGAATAACAATTCATTTCCAAAGTCATATGAATACATACAATATGAAATTCCAAATTACATTATACAAATAAAATATCTGTTTGTAAACACAATTCATTATTTGAATATCATAAAAATAATTGCTGTTATATAAGTTAAATTAACATTGTAAATAGTTTTTTATTTAATGCAGCAATCCTTAAGTAATTATGTGTTTCTTATGCTTCATACTACATATGTACAGCAATATTGAAAAATTTGTCCATATATCTTAAGGATCGATTGCATATGTTAAAAAATTTTAAACTAAGGAACTCGGAACTGTGTTCATAACAGCCAGCTATAATTATGTTTAAACTAGTTTTACACAATTTAAAATAAATGCTAAGAACCAATAACATAAAATGCTTTAACAATCTTCAAAATTTGTAAAATTGAGCAAGTTTAAGGTTGATAAAATAAAAAATTAATAAGTAATACTAAGCTCCTGTAAGAAAAAAAATGATAGGATACAAGCAAAATTGTTTCACCTACAATGATTATAGTAAAGCCATTTAAAATTTACATTTAAAACGTAAGCCTATTTCCCAGAAAACGAGATTAAAAAATTATAATGACAGTGACTCATTCATGCAACTTGAACGGACAATGAAATGTATTGTCAATTGATGTGGCGAGTGTAGAAAAGGCTACGGCTCATCGCGGTAACGTAAAAATAATATTTCACAAGATCGCCAGTGCGAACACGTCGTTTCTGCAAATGCAAGGACTTTTCGAGTCACACGACAGGATGGAGGATGAAGTGTATCTGACATACGTGGGAGAGAGAGAGAGAGAGATAGATAGGTAACAGAGCGGGAGACTGAGCAATGGGATACACAAAGTAAACGAAAAAGTCAATTAAAAACGAGAGGATAAGAGAAAAAGAGAAAGAGGAAGGCAGGAGAGAGCGAAAAAGGAAGGGAGAGAAGGAGACAGAGAGGGAGAGGGAGAGAGAGAGAGAAAAGTGCGAGACCTACCTCTGCGATTGAACGGCCGGACCCGAACAGCAACCTTTATTTTATCCGTGGCCATGTTTTACACCAAAGATACACTATTTTCTCAATCACAATACGACACAATCGACGCTATGTACAGACGGATGATTTTCACAAGTACAACATTGCGCTACGTTATTTTCACCCCATATCGTGAACCTTTCATCTTTCAAACGGCACTACGTCTGACCGAACCGATGACACACTTCGCCATATTGCTTCGTTCGATGTATGCTGCTGCCAGTTCCTGGCGAGTGTAGTTTCGGCTAGTCACCGCTTGGTGGAGCGCACCGCAACCCTTGCAAAATTCTTCTGACGTCATCAAAGTCGTTCAATCATATTGACATCTACCGGACTATTGCGTTATTTGTAAAGGAAATAAATTTTAGGTTTTGGTTTTTAAATTTTAACTTCTATAAGTATTGCTCCAGCGTGTCTTCCGTGACCACTAGCCTTTCGAACAAAATCCCATAAGCTTCGCTCCAAAATGCAATATCAAAGAAAATATAAATAATCTCTTCGTCTTGCTCATCGTGCGCTACGAGCGCAATTAATCGAAAAAACGCTCAAACCTTCCCAGATTGGTCTGGAAGGTCTTGAAAGATTCGTACGACTCAAAAATAATTTAGATTTAGAAAGGATTAACCAATCGCGTTGGGTTATTCCTATTAAATCTTACGCGCGATGAGTTAATTCTTTCGAAAAACCCGTGCGTGTAAACGTAGTCTAGGTTTGCTGAATTATACATATGTATTTCAACTTATTTCACCTGTCATTCGATTCCGGTGAAAACAGCTAATTTTGGCTAATCAGGATAGCTTTGTTTTCGGATTTTTCTGACAAGTACAACTGGACCGACAAAACTATGAAGGGCTATTAAAATTCATAAAATGAGTACAAAATAGCGCTCAAATATATTTCCGATATTATATTATAAATATAATACATATACACGGCTATTGTTAACGGGTTACAGAATTTCCTTTTAGAGAAAAAGATCCTGTATAAGTTTCTGTCCAACTTTTTAACACTTTTCAATCAGGCTGGATCCTCATCATCCTCACAAAGGCGCCTAAAATCGAACTCAGTGTTCTGATTGCTAGACGATATCAAGTTTAGAGGGAGGAAGCGTTGTATTTTACAATTATTATTATATTACATCCAAAGCCTAGCTATTCGTTGGATCTAACGGAACAAAATCGAAATGGCCAATGATGCGGATTATATTTAGGTTGTGTCGATCCAACTTGGCTAATTGAAACCCTCTCTTTGTGTCAATAGAAATCGACGCAAATTGAGTAATTGGGGAGCAGCCATAACTGAACGTATCGCAAGCATAACAAAAGGTTAACGATGGCCTCTCGGGAATGATTGGAGTTGTTTTCGGAGTCAATAGCTACTGAGTGCTGACCTATGCGTGCTGTCCAACGAAAAAGGTCGTCGATGGGCACGAATCCACCATTTCACGGACTGATTGACGCTTTCTGTTAGCATCCCCGAAGTGCTTCGAAAGAGGAAGTCTAGCTTCGGAGCGCCGTAGGTCTATTCAAAAATAAGCCGAGAGCATTGTTGTGTTTCGATAAAATACATTGAACAAGCAAAGAAATGCGTAGTAATTTATTACGTTTTCACCGTAAACGATTTATGTCCAGTTTCTTCACTTGCGGTTACAATTTATCCTGCGGATAAACTCTTAAGGCATAAAAATGATTGATGAATACCGGCCATTCATTTCTTTCTTTTTTTTCTTCCTCCTTGATGGCTTACGCTCTCACTAGAGGGCCAAGTGCCAGACAGGTCCTTATTCATAAGTCAGTGCTTGGGACGAAGCACAGTCCATAGATATAGTAATAATAACACATCATAGATATAGAAATATAATGACGAAGTATAACCCTGCGAGGGGGAAGCTGGTTAGAGGGGGGTGCCGGGGTACATTATGCCTACTTGTGATTGGTTACTATTGGAGGCAAGCGCAGTGATGTAAAAGTGCTACGTATTCTGTCCTTTTTTTTTATTCGCACAAGGAGAACCAATCACAGTAAGGCAGGGTCCAGCTTGATTTTGATTGGTTATGCAGCGAACTCCCCCACCCTCAATTTCGTTTGACACCCCTTACCATTAATACCAGTTTATGCTTCATCCCTGAGACAATATTTTTGCAAGGCTTGTTCACCACATGCGCAGTTCAATTCGAAAAGGACAACCTGCTACAGAGTTTCAGTGAGATAGTAGCACGCTACGGGGCTACCTACGAATACAGGCGGACGACCTCCAGTATTCCTACATCTCAGTGGTATTAAATAAATCGGAAAAAGACCGCCGTTTAAATTAAACGTAATCGTTATTCTGTTGCCTTGCGAGCTCACAAGTCTTTAAACCAAAAATGCTAATTTTACAAGAATTTTGATGAGAACCGCGATGTTGATTGCGGACATTGCTTATGTAATAGTTAACCGTAATGTGCAGTGTCAAATTGGCGGGAAACTGACTTTGAAAATTGTATCATGTATACGACGTAGTATGTGACACGGTATCCAATGATACTTTATTACTACCGATTACTACCAATGTTGAACATTCATTAAATTTTGTAACTATTATAAAGTTAGATAAATTGTGAATGCAATTATAAATTGAAGAAGTATAAGAAGTGTACTAATACAATTTAACTTGCATCAGAAACATTCGCAGCTGTCAAACTTATCACAGATAAGTATTTCTTTTATCATTCAATGTACACTAAATAACTACTCCTAAAATAGTAAACTGTATGCTCATTTCTCTGAAAGTGAGTACTTCTGAAAGTTAACAATAATTAAAAACCATGATTATAAAATTACAAAGTATTATAAGCTGTTCGTCTGAACATCCATCTTATCCAGCCAAGAATCTGCTTGAATATCAAGCGAATAAATCCTGGAGATGTGCTAAACCTGGTGAAATGATGTCTTATGTAATTTTTCAACTTTGTGAACCATCCTGTTTAACTGGTTTGGACATTGGTAACTATCGGTCGTGTATAGTTATTGTTGAAGCTTCTACATCTGCTGAACCAGACAAATGGATCCCAATTGTGAACCACCAGTTTATGACTCATGACGATGCAGCAAATAGCAGATTTAAGGACCAAGTTCAGCTGTTTACTAAAAAGGAGTTAAATCCAGATACTCTTAAATTAAAATTTGATCGGATTAAAGTAACATGTATGCAGGCTGCAAATCTGCGAGAACTGTTTGGTTTGACTTTTATAATTTTTAGAACAGAAGTTACAGTTGATCTCGATCTGAATGTCTTTGGAAGATTTAAACTAAAAGAGACAAAAGATAACAGTAAATTAACATTGGATGCATTCAGAGAAAAATATATGAAGTTGCATAGTAGCAAACAAAGTAACTATAGACAAGAATTAGAGGAAACAATCAAAGGAAGTGCTATGAATAATTTTATTAAACGTCAGGACGAACCACGTAAGCCTATGAAAAGACCATTATTGGCAAAGGAAGAATATGGAAATAATGATGAAGTATTTAGAAAAGATAAAAACGTTGATCAGTCAAAAGATAAAATGGAAGCGAACCAATCAAAGTTATTCACTCCTGAAAAAAGAGCAAGCAGTTCTTATTCCAGAAAACGTTCATTAAGTCCTGTTCCAACGACTTCAAACGAATCAGTACCAACTAAAAGAATGCATTGTTCAACTGATTCGAATGATGCTTTAGATAAAATATGCAAAACTTGTGATGGTTTAATATCAGAGAAATCGGTTAAAGAGATTGTAAAGGAACACGCAGTACATGAGGCACAAACCAAAACAGTGCGAAAGACCTTGGAAGAAGCTCAAGCAGTAAATCAAGAAAATAAGAAACCAATGCAAGTAAATCCTCACAAAGTAAACGCAATTGTGGAACAGGCAAATTCATCAAAACACGTAAGGAGGAAACCGAAGACGCCTTTGAAACAAAAATTAGACTTTTCAAAGCTCATGGAAGGTGTGAAGTTTTCTTTGAGCGGATATGTTAATCCACAACGAGATGAGATCAGAAAAAAAGCTTTAAAGATGGGTGCAACATATATTGCTGAACCGAATTTGACAAATAAAAAATGTACACATCTTGTTTGCGCTTTTAAAAACACACCAAAATATCGTCAATTTAGGAAACACACAAAGATTGTTAAGGTCACATGGATTGAAGATTGCTTCGATAAGCGAACTAGGTATAATATTCGTTTTGAAGTACATCATGATTCTTATGCCTTGACTTCAAAATGTTTTTTTCATAGATTTCCCTGGAGAAGATACGCACTTGATGAGGAAGAGGCGAAGAAGCCCGAGAGCGAAGAAGAAATTGAAGGAAATACATCACCTGTGCGATTTGGACAGAATCGTCATCAAGATTCAGATTCGGAATCCGATTATTAATCGATTGTATGTTGCATACTATATTATTTTCCATTTTATAATATATTATAATAATTTGTTACAACAATGTATGTACAATAATTATATTATTTTTCGAAATAGAATTACACACACTCATTAGCTAATCACCAGTTAGATCTAATAGAAGGGAAATATAAAATGAAGGATAAAATGTGCCAATCGGGTGCTTTCCAATTACTTAATTTGGATCGACTCAAAATTTCG
The DNA here is from genome assembly GCA_030142265.1 of Calameuta filiformis. Lineage (NCBI taxonomy): Eukaryota > Metazoa > Arthropoda > Insecta > Hymenoptera > Cephidae > Calameuta > Calameuta filiformis. The sequence goes on along the minus strand of JARQSU010000661.1, from coordinate 17,023 downwards.
CTAATCGTTGGCTTCAGCTGAACATGTTCGAAATGAATGGCTTAGTTTTGAGGTACGTTGAGTAATTTAAGAATTCTTTCGAACTCTTCACGGTGGAAACTAAGCTAATGATGTAGTTTTGTGTCGACACAAACTTTCCCTTATTCGGAAGACACTTTGCGAAACTTATACTCTGTCGAAGTGATTGCACTAATCAGAAAACTAGACTTCTAATGAGAAAGATACGGTTAACAAAGTGCTTGATGATATTTTTCACTCGCACAACCAGTCCGAAAAAAATAGGTTCATTGAATAAGCAATCACGAGGAGAGGAAGGAAGAAAAGAAGAGGAGTCATTTTTTACCAACCAAAGTTCTGCGTTCAAATATTCGCGCTTATTCGAGGTTCCAGCGTAATCCAGTTCCAGAGTGCGCCACCTCATTCATAAAACATTTACGACCTACGACGTATCCTGAATGTTGTACCTTCAATTCTTTCTGGCTATAATTATTTTTGGAAGTATTTTTCATCGTAACAAAGAAACTTTAGTTAATTAAAAAAAAAAAAAAGGATTTAAATTAGCAAAATTGAAATCATAATACCAGCTTGAACTACAAATCATACTTTTATAAGGATTGTCACTAATTAAAAATCTTGAAAAGTGATCTGTCATTGAAATATTGCAAAATACAAGGATGGCGAGTAATTCAAATAGCACGTTTGGATTTGAGTTACTTTATAAAGTATCAGAGAATCAGCTATCAAAAAAGGAGGATGTAATCATTTTATTGGCGCACTGGTTTTTCATAAAAAATGGTTTTCGATGTATTGGATTTGGTGATTCCGTAAGTTATTATTTTATATTAAAAGTAACCGGCGCGTACAATTTGTAGGTACTATCCTTAATTTTATGTTATACATAATTTTTAACCATTTGCAATAATTTACTTAGCACAATAATATGTAAAGCACTTAACGTCAAAAATAATTTTTTTTGTCATTGTCCTTTGTTTTTATTATTTTCACTCATTCATTCCAGTGTATCATACATTAGAAATTATAATTATAATATGAATTTGATAATTTTTCAGAAAACGTTTGATCAGTCTGAGCAAGGATCTGAGCTATTACCAGAAGGATGGAGTACACATTCGAATTATGCATTACGTTATGTAAGGGAGGGAAAACTCTATATTCTTCTTGGAACAAAATCAGATGAAGATTTGCTTTTGAATTTAATGGTACGAAATACGGCTTAATATTTATTGTTATTTGATATTAGCCTTAGTAATTTAAACAAAATGATGAAAGATTTATTTATGCAATAAAAGTTTGTGCACGATAAGATAAATTAATAAGTTTTTAAAAAATAGTTGTATCTTAGGTGGTGAAGTTATACATGTATTTTTACAGAGAATCGACGATCACAAAGTCTCTAATGTTCAGTTCCCAATAGGAACAACAGTAAATAATCTCCATGGAACATTAGAGAGTCTTTTACCTAATTATCAAGCAATATTGGATACCTTACGAAAGGATCTTGTAGAGCCAGTATATACAGCCCCTGCAAGAGAAACCTCTACGCAGACTACAGAAGTTAGAGGACATACCGAACGTGAAATTCCAGGGCATCCAATTGATTATGATGATCCATTGAGGGTAGGACCACCACGTCATCCTGGGTCTTCCACTCAACCATGGTAATTCATGTACCGATTTCTTTTATCGAACTATTTTAAAATGTTGCTTTAATTTTATTTTCAATTTCTGCATTCATAGATTCAGGAATTCGTAGGTTCGTGAAAGGATCGGTACTCTATGTTTCTAAGGAATAATATGATTAAATTATTACAGGCATCCCATGACATCGATGACATAGATCCAAATAATATATGGCTTCCCTCACGCTTTTAAGTCCAAATTGGACTATTTCCAAACGTAACACGCGATTCCTGCTTCCCCTATTTCTGATAATATCCTTGATCCTGTATAAATTTCTGTTCATGCCAATAAATTCATGTACCGTCCGGTACTTTCTGTTTATGCAATGTGTTTTATGCAATTATATGTTAATACAATGCACTGAAGCGTTTATGCTTTTCCACCATTTTACGCTTTGTCTCGATGATCAATATTTCATGATTAATGTTTATTTATATATAACGTCAATGAATATTCTACATAAAGTGAATTTCCATAGTTATGCTCAAAACATTGAGTTGCAGTTATACGTAAACATAACGTTTTTTCATTTCAATAGACTAGCTTCAGTACTATTACAGGATTATTCAATTTTAATGATTCTAAAGCAGACTTGTAGTACCATTCATAATCTAAAATTCAAATTATTCGACATTAAAACACAGTAATATATCTTATATAGTTGTGAATTCCAAAAAAAAATTGTGTTATTTAAAAAAGATAAATTATTTAGCTGATTCAATGAATTTTCGTTTGATATTATGTGTTTTGTAGATCCATTCTAATACAGTCTAATTGATATGTTGCTCGTAAAGGATTCCATATGCGGATCCATCGAGAGTAGGTAGATCCGATCTTGATCCCTTCTCCGAAGGTGGAGGAATGATTTTCGATCCATTCGCGCCAAGAAGACCATTCGCAAACCCGTTGGCTCCCGGAGGACCTGGAGGATTGGGTGTTCCCGGAAGGCTGCCACCGTGAGTACTACTACAGTACGCACAGTGATAGAAATTGTCATTTGTCATTATTTAGTTATCAATGAAAATGAATTGTTTACACGACATTAATTTCATAAAAAATTATTTTGCAGTGGAGCGGTTCCACCAGGCGCCAGATTTGATCCATTTGGGCCACCCGATGTTAACAGACCCAGACCACCACCTGGTCCACCAGACAGCGATCACTTTCCACCACCGGGTTACGACGACATGTT
>JARQSU010000660.1:0-11136 GCA_030142265.1 Calameuta filiformis | reverse complement strand
ATTTTCGAAAAGAGCAGCAGAAAGCAGCTGGGCATGCCTAAGCATTTTAAAGTGGCAAGAATCCCAAAAACATAATAAAGTTCGTCCTCCCCATAACCCCAGACTGGGATCGGACGCGTCGGACGTAACACCACAACCACCTCCTCCACGTTGGTACCCCTCTCTCGTGGGTAGTATCACTGTGTCCTACAGGGTCCGAGACAACGAGATGCCCTCGCGATACAGCTATTCGGTCTAGAATAAACGCAGAAATTAAACTATTCGCGGACGTGAATTCACGACACGTTCTGCACTGTTCATGCAACGCGCGAGCTAGACAGGCGAAACGAATAGTGGACAGACCAAGAATAGGTCCAGCAGATATTATCAAGTAGAAAATCAGAATAGACGGATCACACGAGTAGGAATGTTAGACACAGAATATTTCAGAGTAGAAAAACGTAAAAGGAAGTACCGAATAGAAAAGTTAATATCAAAAGAAGTATAATCAAGATAAGATCGCCAAAATAATATTCAAAGAGTCTATAACGTGAACGTACGAGAGCGTAGTTCATCGGTTCTTACGACAACATTCCAGGGTCACCGAGAACATTGTGAACAGATACTAATTAATTAGAAATAATATAAGAGTTGACGCTAAGGCACGGAATTTTTACCAAAGGCGCTACGCGGCCTTCTCTTCAGTCGAAACCGGGAGGATATTTGCAATACTACCAAGATACTAATATAATCTACGCACAGAGTATTCAAGATTTCGTCCTTTCGGCGTCGAGACGCTTACCGTGAACGATACAACTGCGAAATAAGTTCCAATCAGGCGATACGTTCTTCTTATTTCTTTGCACCTCAAAACCCACCGGCCAAGACGGCTGTCAACGAAAGAATGACGCTCCTTCCTTCCTTCCTTTCCTTATGGCTGTACCCCAATGGAGGACATGTGCCAGTAACTGATCCTAATAATCAAGGATTGGAAGTTTTTTTTTTGACACTAAATGGCGATGTACCTTGCAAAACGGGCCTTATTCAACTAAGCGTAAAGGGGACCTACAGAGTTTATACACCGAATCCGAACAGTGTTGGGCGGAATGCATATAATTTACTCACTTAACTTTTCATATGAAAACCCATTAGTGAATGCCGCTTGGGAGCTTGGGCCCGAACCCCGAACCTTTCGGTCGTGAATCCACTATCTTAACCACTGGGCTACGACCGCCCCCCAAGAATGACGCTCGAGGGGTTCGTCTTCTTACCGGTCGGGGCTAGCTTCCTCGCGATAAGTCTAGTTGGGTCCACTGGGCCAATCGCCTACGCGGATTATTTCGGCCAATCAGGACTTAAGCGCAAATATTCAAAACATGCCTATGGACTAATTCGATAATTACCAAAAAATACAAAATTATTCGTTAACTACCCGACGCGAGATGCTCCATATTAGAGTAGATATTTAACCAGAGCCTCCAACGGATCGTATAACTACAATCCTGGGAAGGATGGTACGCAAAGTCTAAGTTCCCTTACAGTCTACGCACGATACAGTGGCGTACGTCGCCTTTTCGCGAGACAAGGAACGTATGGATGATCGACGCGGCTTCTTGCCGTGTCTTCTTGGCGTCCAAGTAGTGACGAGTAGTTGCTACAGTCCGGTCCTGGGTTGACGAGACGTTGCAGTGGCGAAGGGTCGCGACTCCTCGGCCCAGGGTAGCTCCCTGAGCTCCCTCTTCGATACGGGTGCCTTCCACGGGGCACCGGTACCGGGGCTGACGAAACGTGGTGGTAGTCCATGACGATATTCTCTGCTGCTCTGCTCCCTACTTTATTCGAGGCCGGGCGTGACGGGGTGGAGGCGCCTGTTGACGTTGGCGTTCTTCCACGCTCCCTGGCATAACCTTCGGCTGCTTTCCAACGACGACACTAGAAAGGATGACGTTCTCTCTGCTGGTTGCTTCCTCGACGTTATGGCGGTTCCACGTATCGCATGAATTATTGTATACAAAAAATGAGTCTAATCTCGTTACGTTTAATAATCGGGACCCTGGAGTTCTTGGCTGGTACGGATATTACCTCTTCCGAGGGACGGTACTGCGTCCCGTGATGAAAAGCACGCGAGTACCACATCGAGACTTTTGTGACGTTAAAAATTAACATCACAGTATATAATAATAAGAATGTACAAATGTAGTACAAATGTAAATAATATGTAAGAAAATATATAATACATTTACATATAATAAAAAAAATACGACGTATGCTTTACATTATTGAATATCACTTAATCCTTCAATGTAACGCAAGTTCCTAACCATCTGGATTATTCTTTCTATTAACTATCTTAATAAATAATTCTAAGAAGTCTCTCACACCCTTTGTCATATAGGAAGTATAATAATAATAAGAAAAGTGAAAATAAGTATATAAAAATTGAAAATAAATACAACGTATGCTTTAAGTTATTGCATATCACATGATCCTTCAATGCAACGCCAGCTCCTAACCACCCGGATTGTTCCTTCCGTTCGTTATCTTAATAAAAAAAAGAAGTGTGAGTGCCATTGTGCTCACGAATGATGTGTAAACATGTTGCAGAAAGTTCAGTGCGGGAAACTATTTATAATTGAAAATTATTTGTTTTAAAAGAAATTGTGTTTTAATTTTAATTCGGAATTTATTTGTCTTCAATTTCTTTAATACATAAAATTATAGGTTTATGATAGCTAAAATATGAGACATAAATTTTTAACTGTATTTCATTTAAATATCTCGAGAATACAGTGTCTATTATCGTGTTTGAATTAGTAGTTGGAATTTTTTGTGAATTTTCGGCTGACGTGAAAAAAACGATTGCTCCGCTAATATTTTCATACGTGAAATGTCATTGTCACCTGTCATTACCTGTCAATATGACGAACTCTATAGACGAGGTCATTATCAATATCGTTAGAGAAATCAAATTTCTCTACGATAAAAGTCATCGTGACTTTAAAAATGTTGCTAAGAAGAAGGACAAGTGATACGAGATTTCGGTTGCTAGGTTCACGTATGAAAATACGTGAGATGTCATTGTCACCTGTCATTACCTGTCAAAATATTGGCGGGGCAATTGTTATTTTATAACCTATATTACATATAGCCTACATGTACATACATGTGGTCAGCCTGCGCGGAGACTATGCGCATAAGCGCAGCATACACACACTGATGCAGTCACATCTACGTGACTTACGCTTTACAGCTGACGGTCGACTTCCCATTTAGCCCCAGTCGTACACCGATAATATATCTATATTTTCGGTGTTATAGATTATAGATATCATTATAGATGTTAAACATCAATAATTCTAAGAAGTCTCGCACACTCTTTGTCACGTAGAAAGTTTAGAGGTAGGGAGAACGCTTTAAATGGCGCTTGCAACCGCTGCGACTCAATTCAAAAATGGCTGAGGAGTTTTACATTCAGCTTTTTCCAAACGTATTTGTACCCATCGAATGGGTACAAGATGGGTTGCAACAGAGCACCCGATTAGCGGTGGAGAGCGCTCTAAGGATGAGCAGTATAATTGACATTAATGGCGTTACGGCCATTAAGGAAATATACAATAATCAGATTTGGTTCAGAAGAGTATAATAAGGTAAGCATTGAAGAATTCTTATAAGTATTTTTCATTCTTTTAATTGTATACAGTCGATTATGAATTTTAACAAATTTAATTTGATTATAACAAAATAATCAGTTGGTTTTACAGTAATGTGAACAGCAATAGCAGCAGCAGCAGCAGCTACAGGAAGAATAATAATAATGTAGTAATATGTAGTGCAAAACAAAAAATATAGATAATTTCTTTATAAATTTTCTTCTAAAGAATTATCCATTTCCATACCTTGCCCATCCTTGGTGAAGCCTACAAATCCGACTTATCGATCCAACTATTGTGCGAACCATCGAAACCTAGCCATTTCACAAGTAGCTTGTTTCCACGTTTCCTCAGTATCTTCTCCACAAGATATATGTCGGGATACTTAACGCTGGTAAGTTCATGTACGTTCATCCTGGTAGTCCTTGAGATTGTACGTAAGCGGATCGGTATTCTTCACTCGACTTACAGTGAAAATTTCAGTTGTCCAATTGGGTGTGTAGCCTTTCTCGAAAATGTGTTTAAATTTGCTGATTCGTACTCTCTCACGGACATTAAACTTTGATCGTTTAAGGGGCTATTAGAGTTTGAACGCTAAAATAAAAGGGTATTTTTGGGAATTTTTTCTGGGCATGCTGTTAAAAATATTGAAATAAAACTTATTGGGGGTAATAATTCTAGTCTTTATTTACATAGAAAAATTTTTTAAATTTATTTTACTGCATTTTTCTGACTAACAATTGTACTTAAACAAAGCGCCTCGAAAAGTAGGAGGCAAACGGTCTCCATCGTAACTAAGGAACGGCTTGTCTAAAGCCAAAAAAACAAAGTGCGTTGGATTAAGTATAACGTCAGATATAAAATGACGCTTGGATATTGATTTTTATCGATAAATAAAAAAATGGCGGATAAAAATAGAAAAAAAATGAAAAACACGTATTTTTTTCACTGTTTTTTGTACAAAAAAAAATATTAAAATTCAAAATGGTTACTTCGTAGAGCGTTAATTTATAGGAATATATATGTAGACTATGTGATTTAAATTTTGTAAGGATCGGTCAAGTAGTTTTTGAGATCTCGTGGAGACCAATTTCAAAAATGCTGTTTCGAGAAAAACGCGTTCAAAGTTTTGTCAGGTACGCGGCTCAGGTACGCGCGCTCATGTAAAGGACGCTGAACAATATACTTAGACTGCTCAGATCGTTTTGAAATTTGTACACAACCATCTTACATGTATATACTTTCGAAAAATAAAAAAATAAAAAAATCGTTTTTTCAAAAGTGTCAAACTCCAATAGCCCCTTAAGTGTGGACTTGACTTTGAATTTCTTGTACACCGGTTGTAATAGTCCCTTCTCGTTAGGAGCAGTCATATCCGTCGGCTTCATACCAATGGTGCGATGCTTACTGTTATTTTAAGAGGATACCAAATCCGACAAGATATCCAATCATCGGTGATTGCCCTGTAGGCGAAACTGAATTCACTTCGTCGGAGAAGGAGGGCTAAGGTTATCCGAATAATATTCCAGAACACTCCGTCTGGAAGATGCATGGACCCTGACATTGATTCCAGAAATTTCTGTTAGCGGTTCGATTCCTAGAAACTTGCGAACTTTCCTATAAAAGGAGAAGCAGAACGTGTCTTCAACTGATGCTGAGTAAGAAGAAACAACGCGAGCTTAGAATTCGAGTACAGTTACTGTTAAGGAATATCGCGAAAGCGAAACATTTGATCGAAGCTAAAAGAGATTATAACAGCCTTTTACAAAATTTAAAAAAACTTCATCTATAGTAAAAATGGATTTCTCAAGAATTAACAAAGTCGCCCGTTTGGATGACTTTCTTCCTACAAAAAAAATTGGCTGAGTTGGAACCTCAGAAAGAATACAAAATCACCAGAATAAGAAAAGTTCAAACCAAATATGGGATGAGACTGATCCTCAATATGGAAGACAGCTTTTCAACGTTTCTACCTGCAATAAAGGCAAAAGTCTTGAATGACGACGATGATTTCTTGAAGAAGATGACGCAAACCTTTGAGGAGAATCGAGCCCTCATGCGTTATCTCGGCGGACGGTACAACCAGATCGAGTTCCAATGTATATAAACTTTGTACTCGTGCTTCTGTGACGTGCAGGGCGTTAGTTACACGTCTAGCAAGCTAATCTCCCGCGCTAAGCGTGGGAGTTTATATTTAATTTTGTTCTGGGTAAGTTCTTGGCTGCCGTCCTATACAGGCCCGGTCCTTTAGATTGCCGTTAGGATAAGGAATTGGTGTATGATCTATGTTAAGTCAAAAGATTCGCAGTTCCCCTTGCACTGTCCGAATATATTGTTACAATCCCAATTTGCTTAGTAAGTAATAATTTGAACGAATAATGAATATGCCGGATGGTCTTACAACTAGTTTTACAATTATAATTTCGCACTGCCGTGCCCTTACTCACTCCTGCATTCTCACACTTACTCTTACTCAACGCTCAGCGGTAGTCACCCACGCTGCCCCGGTGTTCACACTTCGCCTTTTAGTGGCTTGAGGTTCTTTGGTCTGGTAACTTAAACTACACGACAAATATTGTTCGTGGCAGAATCAGAATACTAACATTTAAACTCACAACGACTAATACGCTACGCGTGCTACTCTTAGCGCTCGATACGTCCTTATCGTCTTACAAACGGCGATAGTTAACAGTACGCGGAACTCCCGTGAATAGCCGCCGCGCGATGCGATTTGTGAGGAGCTACTCCATCCCGAACTATGCGCTCTGGTGTGTATCTGGAGACTGATTTGCCTTCCCTGATCCATCCTACTTTCTGTTGAAAGTAGGTGGACAGGCGGGGGCAAATCTTCCTAATTCAACGGTTCTTACCCGCTCGCGTGAATCCTGGAATTTTCAGTTCACACGTTTTAGGCACGTTCGTGGTGCGATAAGGCCGGAAGCTAGCTTCCTCACGAAATGCCGCGGTTAGCATCTCAGAAATCGCGTGACGCCTTGGTTGCATTCTTGGTTCTTGCTGGTGTTTCTATTATTCACGAGTGTGTGTGTATGAGAGTCACACTCTGAAAAGGCACGGCATGTGACACTTCAACTACTACGTATACATGTTAAATAAATGTACAACTTATTATTTCTGTTTCTTTATTTTGCAATCCTCATCCTCAAAATACATTTATTATTCCAATAACCAGTTCCTTAACAATCTAACGTTTTTCATCGGACATTGGAAATGGGGGGCATGATAGTCTGAACACCGGGTGAGTAAGTTCTTGCACAGATTTTGCAGCGAAGGGCATCCCAGATCTCCTAGGTCCACTTATAAAATATGAGCATGAAATCAAATAAAGATAAAACCTTTGAGAAATTTTTCCTTTGTTGCTTTACTATGAATATATATTCAAAAATTATCTTCCTGTATTTCTAAATGCGCGTCGGAAACTTTAGAGTTCGAGCACAAAGTGCGCAATTCGAGTAGGTGCCTTATCGCTCAAACCAATGCAAAACAATTCCAGGAAAACCTTGAACGCTTCGTATAAAAGGCCCTTCGACGATGTGCAGCGATCATTGTTCATCAAACCATCAAGTGCATTATTATTGTCTGTGAAAAATAAGCCACCCTGCTTGATTTCGAGGAAGTGAAACGAAGAGAGACTGGGGAAGAACATTGGACTTTGTGTTCAAACTCTCAAAATGTACGAGCAATCTCAACGTCTTGATAAAATCTGCACGAAAATGGGTCCCGTTCATCGTGCTGATGATCTAAAGCCGCCTGAAGGTATGGATAAACCTGATCGTCTAGCCATGAACGTCTCACTACCAGCTGAAACACCTGATGAAGAAAATGGAAAGCGGCAAAACAAGGATTAGGATGACAATGTTCACAAACGGCAAAAAGCAGATTTTAACACCAAAAAAGACAGCTTATGTTTTACAAAACCTGTGGGTTTGGATACCTTGCCTGATATGCCTACTGCACCACTACCACCATTGTTGATGATGCAGACGGTTTACAACTTGGATAATCAGAAACGCATAGTCGTGGGACTAAATATTCATAACGGATATCAACCAACGCTACAAGTTATTGGTTGTGAGGGGGATTCCGTCACACTTCTACCTTTGGATACTAAAAAATAATAATGAATAGGTCAAAATTCTCCTCGCCAATTGCAACATCGTACTGTGCGAATTATATGGTGACCGTGCGATAAAAATAACATCGGAGAAAGACACTACTGTTTTCAAAAGATAATGCTTTGAAAGACTTTTAAAGCTCGAATCGTGTATATGTTCTGCTTTAACGCTCGCTGACGATCATTACGTTACCGCAATCCGAACTCGTAATAGCTTTCTCAGTGAGATTACAACGAACTTTAAAACCAGAAAAATTTCGAATATCACGCCTAGTGCAGTAACTGGTCTTCTTGATTCACATTGTATATTCAACCACCTCTGCACAGAGTTAGTAACACTAGCAATTTACGAATTAGTAAATAGTGCATTCGAGCGTTTATATTACAGTTTTGCCTGATCCGGCTGCGGACTTTAACGGCCGTATTCAAGGTCGTTCCTTGAGGAATAAGGATCTCTTGTTTCGCGTTTCATAGACTTTCCTTAACAGAATAAGGAGCCTTATTGGCCGCCTTATTTCAAGGGAGGTCTCGAGCTTCCTTGAGGAAACCTTCTGCACTGTGATTGGCTGTTTCGTTTGATATGCCTAGCGCCACAAGCAGCCTGAGTTAACAGCTAGTCCAGGCAGCAAATGGTGTATAATGGAAAACGAATTTTTAAATAATTCTGACAATCAGTTTGACGATGAATTTGACGAACGAGTGGATAGATTCCGATGGCGCCTAGTCAAAAGGTACATTCAAGACTTTCAAAATCCTATCAAATTGTACGAAGCTGTTCCTTTTTGGAGAAAATACAGATTTAGCAAAGGAGCACCAATAATTCTTTTGCAGTCAATGACATTTTCTTCTGAAATTCGTTGAGCTAATAGCAGTCTTTCACGCTCTGTATAATGAATATTTTTTTCTTCATCCATTATTCGCACCATTGACATACAGCATGGACTACGCGATCCCTATTTCAAACTCCTTGAAAAAATTACTGCTTGAATAGACAAAGAAGGATTGAGCTGATGGCCAATAGGTGCCAGTCCTGTCACCATAGGCAATTAAATGTCCCTAAAATATACCATCCTTCTGAAAGGGAGAGCCGAGGTGTGACTATGAAACAAGGACGCCTTGGAGATTGGAGGAAGTTTTCATCAAGGCGTTCTTCATCCTTGAGATAAGGACGGACTATGAATACGGCCGTAAATTACTGATTTTAGTCCGTTATCCTTATTCTTTGAAGTTTTTGTGAAAGTGTTAAGTTTTTTTCAATGATTCGCATAACAATTAAGTCGATAAGTCAAATTGGTAATATCTTAAAATAAAAAAACACTGAAATATTTATTGTTCATATGTTTTTATTTATATAGATATTATATTTACCAATCCTCGGCCTCCAGCATAGACATCATACCCTGTAAATGTATTAAAATCGCATTTTATTATTAAACCGCATTTTAAGAATTGACAAGATCCTTAAAATTTTACCATAAGCACTTCGTCTAATTCCATACCTCCTCTTCTCTCTTTCTATCCTCCTCAGCTGCCACTTCCTCCACCATCTCCTCCACCTCCTCAACCTCAGGTATCATACCCTGTGAGTGTATTGAAAGAATGTTTTTATAGAATTAAAAAAGTATGTTTTTACATTTGTTTTAACTTAATTAATAATTAGACATCCTTACCTCCCTATACAGATGAAATGGTACCTGATGTATATGTAGTACCATTTGTCCGAAAGTATTTATATAAAACCACCTTTGCACACCGCTCCATACCATTCCCTCGTCATCTATATTTTTCAAAATTTCTCGTAACTTAGCCGTTATTAATCTATCATAAATTCTGATTTTCTGATCCCCCATCTCCTCGAAACCTTGCAGCACAACGTTGTTAACGCGTTGTTCACTCGGCCTCTTCATTTTGCAAACTGATGCTGTAGAACAAACATGGTCTAAAGATCAATTCTTTTATTCTTCTTCTAACACTGATTACATGGTATATCTCTTATGGGTAATTCGGAATATATAGCGATAGTCCGCTGTCTCGACGCACATGTCTGCGTACGTGATGACATTCGGGTAAGGGTGCAGAGCTAAAGCTTATTTTGCTACGAGATGTTTGCGAGTGAACGAGTGTCTTCAAAAATGGCCAAGTCACAAATTTTTCCAGTGCGTGCTAGTTAAGACAATGATGATCTTAATTAGTTTTTCTCGATTTATTTTAGCTTACAGGATATATTAATATTCAAAAAATGATAGCCTTGCGTGAAGGCTCGACGGCAACGCCGTAAAGTAACAGGTTATAGCCTTTTTGAGGAGGAAGATTGGGGAGGGGAGGATATGGTAATAATCGAATTAGATCGCACGAAAATTAAATTCAATAAACCGATATATGTAGGATTTTCCATTCTCAACATAAAGAATACCTTTGGAAATGGAGTTAAATTAATGTACATGGATACTGACAGCCTCCTCTATAATTTTACCGTTCCGGATATACATTGTGACGTATTTTTACGCGATCAGCCTCGCCGGGAGATGTGATACTGACCGGCGCACAACTTACACGATTCCTTCGCGTCTTAGGCAACCCAAGGCGAACATAAAAAAAAAAGAAAACACTAACGATCATAAGGTTGGGCTCCAGGTTCCAAACGCAAACCACGTATCAGTTCTAATCGGTTCGTTCGTTCGGGCCTCCATTGGCTAACTCAGCACCGCGGAGGCGGCGGGGATCTTTGCAACCAAGGACAGTTTTCAACAAAAAAATATTACCAAAGCTTTTGGATCAACAATAACAAAATCGGTCTTTATTTCATATTTTCACCTCTGATGCGGTCACGCGCATACAAAAATCTTCGAATTCAACAATTTCAAAAATAAATAGCAGACCCAATAAGATCGCGACATAAAACCACTAGGCGATTCACAACGATACAATTAAACGCGCTAAAAAGTGGTGACGTTTCAATTCCATATACGGTCAGAATAATTTAATACGAACAAATTACGCGATCTATTCTACACAGTCACAGTCATACAATACAACTTTGATCCTTTCCAGATCCAGTCAATATTTTCGAACACTCGAATACAATTTTTGATCCTTTCCGGATCCAGTTAATACTGTCGAACAGTCCGATACAAATCTGATCATTCCAAAATCCTTTCGCGATTCAATAACTACGCTAGAATAATTAGATATAATTCTGATCATTTCGTACGAGAGTACGTTCACGCGTTAAGTCGGCCCCTGTCTTTGACTGTTCCTTTCTTGCTACCATACGCCACTGGCGTGACAACACTATATACTATCCAGCTGAGCTGTTTGGTTCGTATGTGATTGTGGTAGGTTGGGACACGCGCCCTTTAATAGTTTCCTAAAACG
>JARQSU010000659.1:37877-54914 GCA_030142265.1 Calameuta filiformis | reverse complement strand
GTGCTTGTCTTCTTTTGAACCTAACATGCGATTGGCTAACAACTATTCACTTTTCGTTTTTTCACTACAGTTGAGTTCCACAACCGATCCCCAGGACGTCTCATCGATTATCGTTTTTCGCAATTGCAGTCAACTTCAAGCTGTCGACTGTGTGTTTCGACATTTTCGGTACTATTACAAATCATCGTTAAAAGTTTCTAGATCATCTACGAATTTTTATTTACTTCCTGCTGATTGTCAAGTAGCTAAGGTACTTGATTAGGATATATTTAATACTTTTTTTATGTTTTTACTGGCTACAAATTATAGGCTTGTATGTATTAAATATCAAATTTCTTAATAGCAAATGAGTCTGCATATTTCTACTGAATATTATATGCATTCATTGATTATTTTTTATCAGTATGTTATTTAGTGCAGTCTTATTAAAATTGACCTTTTACAAAAAGTACAATAAGAATTGTTTTCCTTGCATTCTGTTATATCAAATTGTTCAGAAAATTGTGTTTGTTTTCAATTGATATTTATATATATGGTTTTTATTCAGTGTCGACTTGTTGTTTAATTAAACAATTTTTGTAAGTAAACTACAATTCTAGTAGCATATTATGAGAAAAAAACTTATAATAGAAATTCTCATTAGTGTTAACTATAGTTAAAATGTGTTAGGGATAAATTACAATTTGGAAGTATCTGTTATTTTTTTTTACAATTGATAATTGTAAAATAGTCAAATGCCAATATGAAATTAATATACTATGGTAATATGATATAATATATTTAGTATTACAGTAAATCTATTACATAAACATGGAAGATGTCACAGTACAACCTGGAAGTACTCAAGCTGATTTTATTCAAAATGAATTAAACTTTGATATTGACCTGAAAGATCCAATGACAAATGCTGCTCTGAAGGACACAGTGGAAAATGAATGGATTGATATACTTATGAATGGACAGTTACGTAGAAAAATTATAAAATTAGGTGAGAAAGACAATCGACCAAATGCATCAGACATATGCACTTTAAAAATTATTGGGAAATTAGAAGATGGTACGGTTGTTGAAGAATATGAAGAATTAACGATACAACTTGGAGATGTTGAAGTTATCCAGGTTTGATGCAAATTATTCATAATAATTGGCATAATATTCTGGTGTTTATAGAATTTGTATATTATAATTATTAATATTATTCATATAGGGTTTAGACTTAGCAATTGCATTGATGAATGTTGGTGAAATTGCTGAGGTTGAGGTGAGTCCAAGATTTGGTTATGGAGACATTGGAAATAAACCAAATATCCCAGGTGGTGCTAAAATTTTTTATACTGTAGAACTAAAAGCAGTAGAACTTGAAGTAGATCTAGATCAGCTCTCAGTACACCAAAGACAAGAAATTGGGTATGCATTACTCCTAATGTTTATTATATATACATTAGGAAGCAAATTAAAAATGTATTGATAAATTTTTAATTAGAAACAAGAAACGGCAACGTGGAAATTGGTGGTACATGCGTAATGAGCCTACACTAGCTATTCAATGCTATCGAAGAGCATTAGAGTACTTGGACGATACAAACGGTGGAATTAGTTACCAGGAGAAGGAGGGTGATCAATTTGCAAGCGATGCTGACTTGCAAGGTCTTCTAGAAGATAGAATGAAAGTCTATAACAATTTGGCTGCAGCTCAAATGAAATGCGACGCTTATGATTCAGCCCAAAGAAGTGTTGAAAACGTTTTGAGATGTCAACCACAAAATGTAAAAGCTCTATTCAGAAAAGGTAACTTCAGAAAAACAGCATCATCTGTCTTTGTAGTCAATTCTACAAAGAGATAAATGTACAAAGAGATTACCTTTTTTTTTAAGGAAAAATTTTACACCTACGAGGAGAGCACGCTCAAGCTTACGCAGTGTTGCAGCATGCAGCAAAATTAGATCCTGAATCAAAAGAGATACAACAGGAATTAGTAATTTTGCAGAAAAAAAATGCAAAGGATGCGCACCGGGAGAAAAATCTTTATCGTAAAATGTTAGGCACAAATAAGTCAAATGGTGTGGAACTTAAGAAAATTATAACTGAAAGTAAAAATAAGAATGTGGCAAAAGTCGCGTGGAGTCTTATTGGTGGAGCAGCTGTAGCTCTTGTAGGCATCTTCGCCTACAGATATACTTCGTGAGCCAATTAAAACAAAACAAAAGATTACGGGATTCAAGAAATAATCGGTGATAAACATCTGTATAGCATAAACTGTCTTGTTCCTGATCATTATTTGATTCCTTCAAATTTACGATAATATATGTTAATATTTGAATTTATTCATAAGTGGGAGGTTATTCGATTTTAAACTTTTTAATTGACATTTCCAAAGTAACTATTCAAGCGATTGAGGAAAAAAGAGAAAATTCCATCTTGTTCATTGTACTCCAGTGTGATTTGCTCTTTCAAATTTGTGGCTCAATCAACCATTAATTATATAACGTGTTGTATTTTGTGACTGATGATGTTGCATTTGTCTTCTATTTTTTGTAATTGTTAATATTTATTTTTATCAGATACATTCATGCAACTCTTGAACATGAAATTTGTTATGTTTATAATAATTTCTGTTTTCAATTTCAGTACGTATTTATTTTCGAAAACAGACATTCCAGACATATATTACAACCCTGACATGAAATATTTTGCTTAATTATTGTATGTTTATTTAAAAGAATAAAATTCAGATATATCTTATTCTCTTAAAGATATCCAATGTAACAATACTTTAACTATATACAACAGCAAGTACTATACATATTTGACAAATGCGTAAGACTGAAAATACGTTTAGAGGAAGGCAATAAAAATATAGTAAGAGTATTTCTTATAAAAATGTATTAATCTTTTCATTTTTACATAAGTAATACTGAACATCTTTCATTACTGCAAAGTGTCATTGCAAAATAGATTTTCTACTACCTATACACTATGGAATTATGTCCTATTACACAATTCTCATGATAATTCTATCTAAAATCTCCAAAAAAAAGAGAGAACCACTTTTTAGTAGTGTAGAGATTCCAGATACAAAAATAATATTAGAAAATTCTTTAAATACATAATAAGCTCTGTTATTAAGTGTAAATAACAAGATCTATGATTACATTTCTCATGAAGAAAAAGATTAGAAGGAAATCTTTAAGACTTATAATCTCATAATTCGAGGGTGTTTATCTAAAGATTCAAAAACGGTGGAAAAGGCTGCGTAAGATAATTTTCAATCGTGGGCAGCGAATCCATTTTGCTACCGTTAGGGTCCAGCAATAGCGGAGACTCCGATACGTTCTCCATTGGTAATTCTGAGTAACTTGAATGATCGTAGTAACTTTGGTCTGCATTCTGGAAGCCCAAATCCTGATATCCTGATAAGCCCAGCATCTCATTACAATTCGTCTCAAATTGATCCACCAGGTTATTCAAAGGTAATGTGTCTGGATTGGCAACTTCCACAGTGACAACTTGACCAGAATTGATATCCACCAGTGACAGAATTTGTGGCATCATATCCACCACTGGTAACAAATTAGACATTTGTACTGAAATTCCTGAACTCTCAGTAAGCGTTCCAGTGCTTGAAAAGGAATGTGCATGCTGCAATTCAGCAGATGAAGACTTTACATCAATTTCACTAGCAATGGAAGACTTGTCCACTGAAACTGTAGTATGTGGATTGGTATTCACTTGAACTTCCTTTTTCATCTTCATGTTCTTAACTTTTGGCTGCTTTGGCTTTTCTATTATAGGTACCAGTTGACCATCTTCAGTTTTCATTAGCTTTACGACCTAAATTATAATTATTATTTCAGACTACTTTATTAGGGTTATGTACTTGATAGCAATGATTTATTTATATCATTGCATTCCTTACCTTTTTCTTCCTCTCCATAATAATTCTATGACAAGTCTCCATGTGTCGGGTAAGATGATGGGATCTTTTAAAAGCAGCACTGCACTGGCTGCAAGCAAATGGTCTAACTTCCTGATGTGACAATTTGTGTCTACTTAATAAACTATTTCTCTTGAATGCTCTGCCACATTCGTCACAAACGAATTGTCTCTCTTTATTGTGCACATAAAGCACGTGATCATTTAAAATGCTAACACTTGTGAATGTCTTGCCACAATGTTCACAAATAATATTTCTCATCTCTACATGCAATTGCCTGTGTCTATCTAAGTCACTTTTATTAGTGCAATTAAAAGTGCAACCAAATGTATTGCATGAAAATTTTTTTTCATCTTTATGTACACGTCGTATATGTTGATCACGAGCTCTTCGCGTTGTTAATTCTTTCGCGCAAACAGGACAGCTGAATATACCTTCAAGTGGGACCTCATTATTGACTTTACTAAGATGAAGAGCAGTTTGTAAATGACGGAAATAACTGTCCTTCTTAATAAATCCGTGACGGCATTCAGCACAATAATATAAACCTGAAAACCCATTTTATAAAAGAACCGGAATTATTTGATTGTAGAATAAAATGATTTACCGTTCTTCTCTATTTCAAGGTCCTTTGGTTTTGCAGAATGAGTTAATTTGAAATGCTCATTCGCCCTCTTTTTAGATGCAAATGTTGCGTCACACTGGGGACATTTATGAGTATCATGATTCTGAACGTGAATTAAATATGTTTGTTCCACATTAAAGGCTTGTGGGCATCGATCACATTTGAATTCCTTTTCATTATTATGTCTCTCCATATGTTCACGGATTGCCGCTTGAGTTTTTAACATTTCACCACAGTTTGAGCATACTTTACCACTTTCATATTGATGTTTTGCTCTGTGACGATTCAGGAGTACCCGCTTCGGGAAGCTGCGCGAACATGCGTCGCATGAATGAGGATACTTCGTTGCTTTTTCACCGTGAGCACGAAATAGATGCACATCTAGGTGTTTACGTCGCGCAAACTTTGCACTGCAGCGAGGACAATTATTCTTCAGATGGCCTTCTAAGTGCCGGTCTAAGTGTCTTTTATATCTGAATGTCATTGGGCACTGAGGACAAGTCTTTATTTCTTCTTGCAAATTATCTAAATCATCTAACTTCATTTGTTCTTTGTTCTTGAATGATTGTCTATCAAGATCAGAGTCTCTCTCTAAATCTGTATCAGAATACATTTCATTGTTTGCAATTTTTTCACAATCTTGTAAATCACTTTCACTGCTTGTGATTTCAAAACTTTGACACTTATGTCCCTTAGGAAATAAACCTGTTAAGGTACATGAAGATGAAACTCCAAAGTCATCATATAGTGATGCAGATTCTTTGTTAGAAATATCCGGATGTAAGACTTTTAATGTTTCAATGGAGTTTTCCATAATACGTAGAGTTGCATTATTCATTTTAATATCACAGCTTTTTTCAGTATTTACCGAATTTTCTAAAATTATATTGTAATTATCAAATATCAATTTTTTATTGTGATATTTTATATTGTCATTATCTTCTCCATGCATCTTTACTTCATTTTCAAGGTTATCAGATTGTAGAAACAAATTTCCCATTTTAATAAAATTAATATCCAGAGTAGATATTTCAGAATCAGTACTCTGATAATTTTCATCAAGATTTTCCAGTTGTAGATCAGACCTTGATCCATTAACAGACTCTGGGGATAAGTGTACCCCAGAATCCTTACTTTCAAGACTGCTCACACACTCATGTAGATAATCAAAGTTAGCAACATCATCATTTTTTGAAGAAATACTCTTCATTGCTTCCAACATTGAATCGTCCTAAGGAAGTTAAATAAGAGTTAAAATAATTTAAACTTATAATTAATTGTTGAATATATTTGATCTAAATATTATCTAACATCTGTGATTACATCACAAGAAGTATGTAATCTAGAAAATAAGTTAAAATGGAGGTACTGAGTCAGTAGACTGAATCAAAAATATCTGAATATTCATAGAGAATCATATAAAGAAATGAATGAAAATTCAATAATCATACCTGATTGTCAAACATTGGAAGCGTCATGACCTCAGTTTGTTGACTTTCGTCCACGGACATTCTTTGTCTAAAAATCGTTAAAGATTTGAGAAAATAATGGAGAGAATATTACGTAATATGATAACTTTTTAATTCCCGTTAATTATTTTCTTTTGAATGTCTGATGTAGTATCTTTTCATAGCTCTCAAAAATAATTACACAACGAATGTATAACCTGTAAAAGCATAGGTACATCTGGGTAATGAGTGTACATCAGCGGAAAACTTCATGAAACCCAAATCTTTCCACCAATGAACATCGTATATTCACGGTTGCTTAGCAACTTGAAGTTCCTACAAATCCCACATTTTTATAATTTCCAAAGGTTCTATAATAATAGTTATATGATAAATATTTAATAAAGTGATACTTTAAACACTTATTAAAACATAATAGAAATATATCAAGCATTTTTGGTCGATAATTATTTAGTGAATAATGCGAATTACTGCAAAATAAATTTGGTTACATAGCTTGGAAAACACATGTTCATAGTTTTATTTCTCTGGAATTTATTGAAAAAATTACATAGAATTAATTGTTTATCAAAGATAATTTTTAGTCAATAGTTATTTTTTATATTTTTTGAAATACATTATTATACTACGCCGACGTATAGTCGGCAGGTATAACAGGGGCAGAAAATAACACGGTGGCTTTTGATCCTTTTGATGAAGCTGTAAACTGTTAGTTATTGTGCGCCATTGAAAATTGAATTTCGTATATTTCCGTGAACTAGTAGTTGATCATTTGCGAATGATATTTACTTATATTTTTGTATCCTCCTGGGAGTATTGACGCTTTAAAGGTTGGAGTATGATGGATCTAACCCATTTCATCTGTCCAGAGGTTGCTGAGTTTAAGGAGATGTAATTATTAATTAGTACTTCAATTTATTTCAGGATAATCATATTTATAATATAATAAAGGTGATAAGCAGCTAATATATATATATAGTCTTATAACAATGACTGAAGCTTTGGAGTCACATAGCAAAGAAACAAGTATTACTGCGTTAAGTGAGCAAGAGCGTGATCTAGCTCAAAATGCTCTCATAGAATTTCAAAAGGGTACATATTCTGCGTGTTTATCCTATTTAAATAAGCTAGAGACTTTGAGACCTAAAGACCTTAAAGTCATGCACAATAAGGTTGTTGCTGAATATTATAAAAGTGACTTAAAAAAGACAGAGTTAATGAAAAAGAGTTTGAAGGCAATATGTGGTCATATGTCAATACCAGATTCATCTGAGACTATGGATGATGTTGAAAAGTGTGTTATGCGGTATAATGAAGCTGTCTTACTTTATCATACTAAGCAGTATAATGCTGCTTTGCAAATAATGAATAGATTATTCACTTTTGTTGAACCTATGGGTAAGATTTAATTTTAAGTGTAGCCAATTATTTAATTATATTTACTATTTATATTGATATATATTTATATTTTTCAGAGGAGAGTTTGGCCCATAAAGTCTGTTTACTTTTAATAGAGTTACATATAGTAACTGATCAGCCAGATGCTGCACTGTCTCTACTTAATTATATTGAAAGCCAGTTTATATCAACAGATTCATCCAAAATATCAGTGACAGATAAGGAAGGTCTGATAAAACCAATAAAGGAACTGAAGGAACAAAAAAAAGGTACTGCTGATGCAGCAACGGATGCCTTTAGAATAAAATTACTTAAGTGTAAGGCAAGAATTTACCTCATGATGCATCAATTAAAATTATGTAAAAGAGAATGGAAAACATTAATTTCTCTGGGAACACCTGTGGTAAGTATTCAATATTTTGTAAAAATATTTCTGTTTCCTACAATGCAAAGCTACTTTTTCAGAATATATCCTCAATATTTCTAAAAGCCAATCTTGAATATCTACGTGGAAACTGTAAGAAGGCTATGAAGATTATGAATTCAATCACCACAGAAAATCTGGAATTTAAGTATGAGAGCTTTAGTAATTGGTTTTATTTTAATAAATTGTATACAAGTTTTAATAATTTTCTAGAACATGTGGTGAATCTGCAGCCGTTTTGTATTATAATAATATAGCATGTCTTTATCATGCAATGGGCAAGCCAAATTTGGCATGTTTTTATCTTCAAAAAGCATTACAAGAAAATAAGAATGCCATGGACAGTGTTCGAGTAAAAGATAATGGTACATTTTCTAATTATGATTGAATGAAGTTGATCGATCAAAGCCAATCATTCTATTGCAGATCCCTTATTC
This sequence comes from Calameuta filiformis, assembly GCA_030142265.1. Lineage (NCBI taxonomy): Eukaryota > Metazoa > Arthropoda > Insecta > Hymenoptera > Cephidae > Calameuta > Calameuta filiformis. The sequence continues at coordinate 46,627 of JARQSU010000659.1, read as the reverse complement.
TCTCAACCTCTATATACTCTTGGTGGCAATAGACATTACGAATTAATGTACAGTTTAGGTGTATCCTTATTACACGCTGGTCAGGCTGGAAAAGCCTTTGATTGTTTTACAGAAGCCGCACAAGGATTGCACAATAGCTCAAAGCTTTGGTTGCGTATGGCAGAATGTTGCATTCACTCTCACAAATCCGTAAGTGTACATAAATATTCTTTTGTTAAATTCTGTATACAATACAATTTTATCTTGCATTTCATTTTACTTACATCATGATTTATATGAACAGTAACATGCTATACTTTCTTACTGTATTGAATTTTTTCATAATTTTCAGACTAATGAAATAGATTTTAACATCCCAAAACGTCGCAAGGATCTCGTTCAGAAAGTCCTGGGTACTGGACTGTATAGAAAAATCATATTGGCATCTTCTCTTTCAAAAGATACAAAATATTATACGGAGGGCCTCTCCTATGCCATACCTCAACCAACCCTAGAATTTGGCATGCTGTGTTTAAAGAATGCATTATTCTTACTGCCAGTTAATAACGAATTGAATTTGCCTATGACTCCTGTAGCAGGACCTCAGACTGTCTCCATGTCCTTAACTCCTGGCCATGCATTAGGTACCAGATATGAAGTATTGTTTATGTAAAAGTACCATGAGGAATTATGTTTGTAAATAATAAACAGTTTATTCTCTAGGAGGACAGCATGCGACTCAAGTATCTCAAGCAACTGCGGTGGAGGCCATAAATTTAAAAGCCAGCGTTCTGGCCGCTAGCGCTTATGTGTCCTTATGTCTTGGAGACTATGTTATAGCTTTGGAGCATGCTAAAGCTTTACTAAATATGAATAAGCTATCTGGAGCATACAGACTATTAGGAAATTTATATGCTGCTGAGAGTTTGATTTTTATGGATAAGATTAACGAGGCTATCGAGTATCTCAAACCAGAAAATATTCAGGATTTGAGTACCTATTTACCCATTTTGGAAACTTTGGATAAGGATAAGGAAAAAACAGAAGAGAATATTGTAACTCCAATAGGATGCAAAGGTATATTTGAATTTTATACTGGGAATATTCTATATAACGTAAATTTTTATATTTTAAATTTATAGCTTATTATCCAACTAGCCTTGCCACTGGTAAGGCTGTACTCCGTTACAACTTGGCAGTGGCCTATGCTATTCGTGGTGAGCTGGATAAGTCTGGAGAGACGTTGAAACAGGTATCTGTTTGCACATAATTATTGAACAGTATTCTAGAGTACTGTATATTGTCATATATCCTCCACATAAATTTTCATGCAGGTATGGATGTCGAAAGGGCCTGACTGTGATGTTCCTATACAAGTAATAATGCTAGCATTGTATATAGAGCTACAGCTGGGTAAGCATTTCTGGCTATTCTCCTGTTTTAGTCTATCTTTTTTCTCTGTATTATAAACAGCAGTGCATTTATGTTTCAGGTCATGCCGATATTTCGAGGTCGATAATAAAGCAACACTGTCCACAATATCGATAAGAACGATTATTTTCAAGAATTCATGTTCAGCTTCACCATTATCGTATATACCATAATAACAAGCTTAAGGAAGTAACTGTAATTGTACTGATTAAATAAGAGAGCTGCACAGTAAGGATTCAATTTTGCTAACATGAATTTCCTATTAAAAGTTTGAAGAAGTTTAAGGAGAGTCATATTGAACTCAATAAATCATGAATCCTAAAAGGATGAAAAAAAAAGAATAGCATTGGTACGACAATTTAAAAATAATAAACAATCAACGAATGGCAAGCTGTCTTAATAATATAGCATCCTCTCTCCACCTTCATCATCTCCATTTCTTTGAGTTCTAACTGGATGAATACCCTAGAAGTATAGGTCAGAAGCCAAGCGATACTGCGCGCTACGCAGTGCTGCGCTAATCTTCTCCTCTCGTTTCATCGCCATGGATTTATATTTATGTTACGTAGCACCATTTTTAAACATGCCAACGTATCGAGCGTAATGTGGCATATAGCGAGCAATTTATCCACACGGCTAGATCCAAATTCAGTTCCAATATCGGTACTGGTCCAGTCCAGGCCCTTCACTTTTGTAATAGACTATACCTTTTCCGTTGTGTCCATCGAGAGTTACCAATACTAGGGCAGATTGCCCCAGCACGCGGGCCTCCTACAATACTACAGGAGTAGGGATCCGGAGTAACGATTAGGTACACTGGGCATGGATTCTGATTTCTGGAACGGGGTCGTAGGGGGCAGCTACGGTGTACAACGAAAACAGATCACACGCAGACGCGAACCCGCGAGACTTTTCACCGATCGCGTAACGCTCTTCCCCTACTTCCTTGTTCGTTGCTTCCCTCAGTCGTGTTTACGCATCCACCCATGATATTTTTGGGACTAGTACAAGCATCGTTCATGGTGTACGCGAGTTATCCATCGTTGTTATCCTCATCATCGTTGTCCTACATTTTATTCCTGTGGCGGTGGTGCTGTGCTCTTCGTGACCTTTGAAAGGAAAAGAAAAATATTTGAAATACATATTGAAAGCGCCTGGCGTCTGTCTTGAAGCTCTGTGCAACTTGATTGTATCTGCAGAGCCGTGCACCGCGTCCCTATAGTTGATGGGACATTGTTATAAATTATGCGTTTACTAAGGGTACGTCGTGTTTAGAGATTGTGAGGATCTTCAAGATCGTGGATCTATTGTGAGACTTTCTCTCTGGAGTACAAAAGAAAAGTAGAAAGATGGACGTGAATATTGAGAGGGAATGCAGCGCCCTGGGCGGCCTCTTTCAGCAAATCGTCAACGATATGAAGGTGAGATATGGGAGTGACAGCCGTACCGGATGCACCTTCTACTGGAGTCGCGTTTTTGCTTTGGCTTTTCTTATTTTCTTGTTCTATTTTATTTTTTCTTCACTTCTTTACGCCTTCTGTTTCTTATATTTTTACTTCTTTAATCCTTTTCTTTCTTATTTCTTTTCGCTGCTCACTCTGTTATTCTCTGGTAAACGCTCTTTTTGTGCTTTCTTGTTCTATTTCGTTTCTCGGTTGTATCGTTTTGTTGCATGCGCGAAAACTTTATTTGAGCGCATGTAATATCACGTAAATGTCATGGGCATCGATTTGTATTTACACCTTCATCCCCCCTCCCCACACCAAATTTATTACCGTGAAAGCCATGAATAAAGTATGAAACTGTTTTTGGTATTAGTTATAAGAAACTATCTCAGACGATATTCCAATTATTCATTATTTTATTATATATTGCTCAATCTAATTTTTATGACCAAGGTAAAATTAATGTTAAAGTGCCTTGAAATACACTTATATCGTTTAGAGATAGAACGTATGTCTTTCTGATGGGGATGCGTTATAGTACCATATATGATTCATATCGCATATTGAATTTCAAAAAAATATTGTATACTAACAGATAAAAATGATTATGAGAGGCAGATATATCAGTGTAACCAATATTAATGGGTAGGCGTATATTTCTATCTTATCTGTGACAAATGGGCATGTATACTATAATGTAGTAATTAGCTCATCTTTCTAGTTTTCTTAATATTTCCTCCTTTTTATAAATCCGAATAAATAATTTATAATAAATACATTTATATTATAAATGAAGATATATATATATATATATATATATATATAAATGAAGCTAACTGAGATTTGTAATTTCTCAAACCATTGTTTCCAGAATGGAGCTCCATTATGGGAAGATTTAATCTCCAAGGCAACAAAGTTACACACGTGTCTCAGGTGAGAAAAAAGAGGATAAGACTGCATGATTATACTTAAGAATATTATGAGTGGTAATATTCCGAAACCGGCATTGAAAATTCGGTCATGGAATGCAGTAAATTGTTATTAGGTGAAAACAGAGTAATGGTGGCCACTGAAATGACTCACATTTCTTAAAATTATTCTTGATTAGAAATAGTTATAGAATAGAATTAAAATCGAAGTATCTACGATGTTACTACAATAGTCAATATCATTCTTGCGAAGATACTTTTTTTTAAATTATTAACAAGCTCTGCGTGTGGCGCCATATCCTATGCGTAAATTGTAATATTATAAATATCAGGATAAACAAAGTTTCCCGTGAGGCACGACGGCTCGACCCGCTGCATCTTATGCATACGTACGCCCTTGAAAAAAGATAATTTCGCGGATGTGATACCTTCGGACGGCAAGTGCTTGATATTATCCTTCTGATTTTTTCTCTAAATTTCAATCCAATTGGCTAAGTGTTCTTCTAATTAGTCAGAGTTCTCAATTGAAACATACGAGACTAAATCTTCGGATTTGTTCCGCACGCGCCGTCTTGAAATGACGAATGCTGGAACAATGTTGCAAATTTGACTGCCATCTACATTTGGAACATAATTTTTTGTGGAAAATTGTTTTCTCAACGGCTAAGCGATTAAATAAAAATGTTGTATAGAGATTTATATAAATTATCAATGTTTCGAATCTTTGTCCATGCATCATTTTGAAATCGGAAGTGCAGGACATGTGCAAATGTTCCTGTTCCATCCACATTTGGAATTTAGATTATCGTAAATTACAAGTCGATTTGTTCAACGGGTCGCGCGTGCAAACCCCCCTCGCCCCACACATATGTACTTCTTTCGCGATAACGAATACATCAGATACGACCGCATGGTTCAAGCGGTCGTGCTTCGCAGCAAACCGGTTTACCCCGATATTTTTTTTTTCATTCTGTAAACAACTCTGTTTAAAGGGGTACAGAACCTTTTTGTAAACATCTGTTACCCATCATATCTAACGTTTCTCATCTCAATGGTTTTGGGTTTCTTGTTAAAAACGTTATAATATTATAGTCGTGTACCTGACTTAATCATGAGTATGTAGTGAAAAACGAATTGATTTATTTGTAGAGCTGCAATACTGGCGATTTCGGCGTATCTCGAAGCTTTTCAGAAGATTGCCGACGCGGCCACCAATGCTCGAGGTGAGTGAGTTAATTCTATTTTGAACTTTAAGGTAGTCGTCTGAAAATTTCCCAAGTCAAATTGACATCTACACATAACTTGTTTTAAATCTACAAATAAATAAAAAAATGTAGCAAATCATATTTTGAAATACTGATTTAATAATTGCACAATAATTATGCTCCTATAAGCAATTTATAACGCTTTTGAACTTTTGTTACATGGATGACGTTTGACTAGTATTAATTCTAAATAGTGCCATCTGTAAATACATTTGCACGGTTGGTAGTTGAAATTAACCTTCTAGCCGCATGTGCTTACTCACTAGTCACTAGCCTCAAGTCTATAATATTGCCAAATAGAAGTTGTTACAAGTGAAACATTGTGTAAACTACACACCGATAGACGTTTCGTTAAAACATCGCGTATAACACAAATAGAAAGTAGTATCAAGATAGTGTGGTAGAATTATGCTGACCGTAAAGTTGACCCTACATTTTTAATGCCTAATCGAAAGAGTTTAATCAGCTATGTCTGCTGGCTCAAAACAAAACTTTTTTTACGTCTAGTTAAAGAGATATTAATTATTAAAGTTGGGCAAAATGAAGGTGGTGGGAAAAAAATGGTTGTATGTAGTCAGATGTCCTTAATTTTTGAAAAAAGTTAGCAACTTAACCAATGCATTAAAATGTATTTCCAGATAGCTTGATATCTGAGGCGTTTACTGTAAAAATATTAACATCATTTACCGTATAATTATTGAGAAGTTATTGTTAAACGAAATGCATGCAGCGCCTGTCTCTCTCTTTTGCGTGTTCTTTTCCCCAACTGTAAGCATTAAGGAAAAGACGATGATGTGGATTTGGGCGTTCAATAAACAATATGATTTATTTACCAGATTAATTATTATTTGCTAGTATTAAATTTACATTTTTTATATATATTTATATTTTTCAAAATGAAATTTAACAAATTATAGTTGGGTGAGGAAAAAGAAATCCATTATTTTTACGTTTATTTCAAGACTTTATTTAACATGGTTCGGATTGTCCGATTTGGGTCAAATAAATGCACCATTTTGTTTTATAAATTGTTGTCATTTTAAAGGTAACTTCATAATGCCTCTCTCATAGAAGCCCTGGTCCTTATTGACGGAAAACTCGACTAAGCGATTTTCACAATCTTTTCTTGATGCCAGTTTCTTATCACTAAGGAAGTTTTGCAATGATAAAAAAGATGGTAATCGCTGGGTGCCAGGTCCGGATTATAAGGTGGATGAATCAAAACTTCCCCACTTAAGCTCCCGGAGTTTATGGCGAGTCACTATAGACGTGTATGGCCTGGCGTTGTCCTGGTGGAACACAACATCTTTCCTGTTGGCCAATTCTGGCCGCTTCTGGTCAATCGCCAGCTTCAAACGGTCTAATTGTTGAGAGTAGAGGTTCGAATTTAGTGTTTGGCCATATGGAAGCAGCTCATAGTAGATGATTCTTTTCCAGTCCCATCAAATGCACCGCAAAATCTTCTTGTTAGTCCTGGTTTGGCCACCGTTTGAGCCGATTCAGCACGCTTTGACCACATATTGTCGTATGTGACCCATTTCTTATCCCCAATCACCATCCATTTAAGAAGTGGGTCGATTTCGTTTCGTTTGGCCAAGGTATCGCAGATCGAAATTCGATCCATCAAGCTTTTTTGCGTCAAATCGTGTGGCACCCAAACATCGAGGTTCTTTTTGAATCCAGTTTTATGTAGATTGTTTAAAGGTCTTTTGTGGTCGATCTTTAGCTCCTAGGCGATACTACGACTGCTAACATGTCGGTCTACTTCGATCATTTTCATGATTTTATCGACATTTTCGACGAGGGGCTTACCTGTGCGAGGTGCATTTTTAACCCTTTGAGTGCGGATCTCTTCAGATTTAAAGGCATGCCGGATATATTATATCCGTCCATAGCACTCAAAGGGTTAACATCGAAAATACTGGAATGGAATCGACGATACCAAAATGACACGTAATTGGCTGTGACAGTATCAGGACCATAAACACCATTCACAATTTCAACCGCCTGGCTTGCATTTTCGCCTTTATCAAAACAAAATTGTAAAATATACCGAATTTTCTCTTTGTTAACTTCCATCCTTTACACTCCATAACTCAGAACTGAATCAACCAATCAAAAATCTGTAAAAGAATTTTTTTAGTACGGAATGTAACTTTTACAATGAGAACAAGTCTGAACTTATTTGAACAATACTTTACGAGATATACGTATATATCCCTATAAGCATCTAGCCAAAAAATAATGGATTTCTTTTTCCTCTTTTTTTGGCTATTGATTTGACTTTCGTCAAAATCTACTATAATACCTTAAGGGGATTCCGGACCTCCCATTATTGTATATTGACAGAGATTCTTCCCCAAAGCGGAGTTCAGCGCACGTTTTTCAAGGGTTACAATCATTATAACACCATTTTCACAATAATTAGCCCAAAACTGAAAGAATAATTTGATCCGGAAATTTCGATGTGAATTTTAAAAATACGAAAAATTTTGGGATAGGATTACGCTTTCAGTTTTATTCCAATTGCTGCTAAAATTATGTCAAAATTATTATTAACCTTGCAAATTCCGCTTTGGTGAAGAATCTATGCCAAAATTCTGTTTTTTAAGACTTTCACTGGAATTTTACTCGTATGGTAAAAGAAGGTCCGGAATCCCTTTAAAAATCTTTTAATTGTTTCCCGCAATATTACACCACAATATTTCTGTCTATCGACGACGTATAAGCAGAGCATCCGAATGAAGACAAATACAGATACCGCGAACTATTTCTCAATAATTACAGAGTAAATAATGTTTTAATTTGGCCAGTAACCTTTACACTGATAGTTTTACAAGCTCATAACTTTTACGTAACTAAAGATTTCTGAGCAAATTCAGTCACTCTTCTCCCGCTACCTCAATTTTGCTACTTTTAGAACACTTACTTGTAGAACACATTCTCATTTGATGTAACGGTGCAGGAGCCTGAACAATTTTCTAACGATCTACCTTAAATGAATAATGGTCCTATATATCTAGGAACGCTTTCTAATGTCGCCCATAAAATGTTTAAAATCTTCACATGGTGCGTGATTATTTTTTGGAGTATTCAGCTATTATGGCCGCTGATGTACATAAATGGGAACATCGGGCCTAGCGAGCGTTGCACTATATTTCTTGCACTCTCCAGCTGAGCTAGTATTGATCTTAAAGTTCCACTCCCTCCTACGGCTAGGACACTTGCTACCCCCTCCCCCCTCCCTCCCATCAACCGAAATACTCTTTCAAAAGTATCCTCACTGGGTCAGATATAAGGTATTTTTACATGGAAACAATGAAATCGAGTTTCGAATACAGCCTGGAAAATAATAATAAACATGCTCTGTATTCGTTATTTTTATAAATGCAAAAGGCATTGCTTATTGTTCACAGATCTGCTTAAGGAGCTATTAGAGTTTGAACGCTAAAATAAAAGGGTATTTTTGGGAATTTTTTCTGGGCATACTGTTAAAAATATTGAAATAAAACTTATTGGGAGTAATGAATCTAGTCTTTATTTACATAGACAAATTTTTTTTATTTATTTTACTACATTTTTATGACTAATAATTGTACTTAAACAAAGCGCCTCGAAAAGTAAGAGGCAAACGGTCTCCATCGTAACTAAGGAATGGCTTGTTTGAAACCAAAAAAACAAAGTGCGTTGGATTAAGTATA
>JARQSU010000659.1:0-37777 GCA_030142265.1 Calameuta filiformis | reverse complement strand
TTCGTAAGGATCGGTCAAGTAGTTTTTGAGATCTCGTGGAGACCAATTTCAAAAATGCTGTTTCGAGAAAAACGCGTCAAAGTTTTGTCAGGTACGCGCGTTCATGTAAAGGACTGCTCAGATCGTTTTGAAATTTATACACAACCATCTTACATGTATACTTTCGAAAAATAAAAAAATTGTTTTTTCAAAAGTGTCAAACTCCAATAGCCCCTTAATCTTTGATTGATAATGACATTTTTTGTACTTTCGTGCGACATTCTGGGATACAAAGGCACCCCCAACGTTTCGGAGGGGCGCAATTTTCTGTAGAGACAATAAAAAGACTTTAAGTTGGCTCGACGATGATAATCGTAATAGTAACAGGAAATCACGGGTTAATAACGTAGTAACCAAAAAATTGGTGAAAATTGCACTTGAATGTAAAAGAAATGTTGAAAATCGGGAAATAACTTTTTTTACATAAAAATATTCATTTTTCTTCTAATTGACTGATCTTGAATTTTCCAACGGAGTTTTAAAGAGGACACATGGGACGATTCAAATACAACAGTCGTTTTTTTAATCTGTAAAAAAAGTATAATTATATTTGAGCATATGAAAATCGATAAACATTAAACATTGAAAAATGGGAAGACATTGAAAAATGTATTAAAAGTATGACAGTACATCGATGAAAATTTGAAATTAATGAAAAAATCGATGATTTGATCATGAGCATGGCAGTTGATGGACTATACACTGTTCTGTAGTCTTGCTCCGATTCCGAGTCCGTTAATTTCTCCAGGTTATTTTCTTCTTCGTCAGAAGCATTGTTATTTATTTCTTTTCTTTATCCCGATTGAAACAGTTGGTGCGATACTTCGGCAATTATATTGCGTCACCATTTTTGACCGTTATGCTCTTTAAAATGGTCTAATTTTATACACATTTTTATTCCACAAAGCATACTTAATTCAATATAACTGCATTAAACAAAAATATTACAATAAAATCAAAATAACTATTCGATTTATTTTATCCACTAAGATGTTTATTTCATTGTGGGTCGTAAAATATGAAAGTCATATCATAAATTAATTTACAAGATACGGAGCCTTTGAATGACGTAATTATACGTGAAATATACTATTTATAAAAAAAAAAATGAAATTGACTTATCTAAATGAAATACCGGAATACCCCAATCGGAATTAAAGTAAGTACTGCTCGGCAGGCGTTCACTTACAGATTCTCCTTCCCACCTGGCCCCACGTCCAAAAAGTGAAATTGAATTATGATTAATGTCTCAAGCCCAAAATATCGTCTGCTACCTCAGAGTCGTAGTTTGAAATTCCGTTGGGGTACATTTGTAGTCTAGATTACCGTTTTAGGGTTAAGGATCACGCGTTATCTGTAAAATAATTTTCGCAAGGTTACTTAAGTATCAAGGATAATCAGAGTCTTATTATATCTAAGGAGCGACAAAGGAAATTGGAACGGCGCTAACAAGGATATGTCTTCGTCATAAAGCGGTGGAGACTCGTATGAAATCTTTTACCAGGTAAGCTTTTAATTATTAATACGCAATTTTCGTTCGAAAAATTTTTTAAACGTATTTCTCATTGATATACTCTTTATCGTTTTTTGTCTTGTTAATACAAAATTAAATGGCATTTGAAACTGTAACCAGCGCAATTATGGATTGCTTGGTAATGCCACTTCAAGAGAAACTGGAGGATTGGAAGAAGTCGCTTATCAATTTGGACAAAGAGCACGCTAAGGGTTAGTGGATAAGTTACACTGACGCCGTTACTATAATTTCCATTCGATCGAGACAAATTTCTATCTCTGTTTACGTATAATTTTTCGAAAATGTCATAGAGTACAAAAAGGCAAGGGCAGAGCTAAAGAAGCGTTCTACGGACACTCTACGACTGCAGAAGAAGAAAGCTCGCAAGGGTCAGGCACAGATTTACGGACAGATCCAGGGTCAGGGTCATATAACGTGTTCGAGCGATGCTGAACTCACCAGGCTTTTGGAGTCCTCGGCAGCAGTTGTCCAGGAGAAACGTCTCAGCCTGGAGGAGACCGAGAGAAAAGCAGTACGCGCTGCGCTTCTTGAAGAACGTGGAAGATTTTGCCTACTTGCACGATTTCTGAAACCAGTACTTGTTAGTAGAGAGTTCTCGAAATCATTAGTATCATTAACCTGAGTCAAGTCGGATGGAGATGATTTAATGCTTAATGTGAATCAATGCCATTTTAATTTAAACGATATGACGGGTTCTGATGCATTGCACTATTTTACGTTCGACCTAAAAAACAAACACAGTTTTCATACTGAAATTATACTTAGGATGAAGAGATTGCGATGCTTATGGAATTGACGCATCTCCAGGAAGTTTCTGATCAATTACAAAGACACGCCGCATCACCGCATCATCTGCCACCTGCTTCGGAGCAAGTAATTGCTGACATCAAAGGATGCGACGCGGCCCAATGGTCCTTGGCCACACCACCCTCCAGCCCTTCTTTGTCCTTGGGATCACGAAAAAGTTCCATGTGTTCCATTAGCTCTCTTACAAGTAGCAGCAGTGGATCTTGCAAGAGTCATCCAAGTCCATCTAGTCATCCATGGCACAGATCTCTGTCCCAGGTAAAGAAATAGTTATTTTTATCCCTTTAGGAGCAGAATATTTTACAAGGCAGGGTATTTTATTCACATTTTTCTTTTTAAATTTCTGCATGCATCGATATTTTTTCGTTATGCAATTGATACGCATTGAGCTCTGCACTGTCATTGTAGTCGCTGTACGTTAGTTTCTAGTCCTTGGCAAGGATGCTGGACGAATCTTAGCTTAGAGAACGTATGCAGTAGTCGATGTTGTACTCGTTGTAGCCGGTTGGTGTCAGGCTCTCCAGCGTCAGCAGCATGATGACTCTTCGTCATTTAACTGGCAGCAGCTCCCGTGACTCTGGGTTTACTTCTCAGGATACTCTGTACACTCAACCAATTTCTGAGCACCAGGTAAGGTAGTGGCTTTGGTGTTATGATATATTTCTGTTATATGTACACTAATACCTCTCATAAACATAACGAAACCCTCAACTGTGTAAAATTCACAATAACGTAATGATCAATCGCCAGCTTCTCTATACTCTGCCTCGTTTTTTATGTGGAACCACGCTTACTTATTCACGGAGGAGGTCTCGGCACAAACGCAACTTGAAAAAGTATGGAGTTTCAATATTGTCCGATGGCTGGTTTTAAGTATTTCATTATTGAGAGGTTTTATTGTATATCCTATTATCTCTTTGACCTTTTTAGCACCGGCTTCTACTGCACGATTTCATCATTGCTGTAGAAGTATTGCCTCTTTCTAAGTGGGATTTATTTTTCTCCCAGGTATCAAATGCCTCTTCGCACAGCAATCAGAGTACGGGATGCACCATTACTAGACCCATTACTACTTCCACGTGGCCTGATCTTCAGGAGACATCGGTTCAGTTTGATAGGCAGAGTCAGAGTACTGTCAATGAACGACCTCACACAATTTCTTCTGGTAAGTGAAAATTAATCTGTTCTACAATAGTATCGTGTAGGCTGTGCTACTTTAGATCGTAATGGAAAATTATCATGTGAGATAATCAGTTTAAAATAGCTGTGACAATGTGATTCTATTTTAAAGCTGATTTAAAATAAAGTAGTTATTATTGGAAGTAGGTTAATAGTTTAATTAGTGTTTCATTTAGATTCTTTTGATTTTAGCATACGAGAAAGGACATCATAGACCAGCACTCAGCGTGTATACATTTCAAGCACCTGAGAGAGATGTTAGTGGCTGCTGTCATAGTCAACCAGCGTCGCCCGTATCATCATCCTCATCCTGTTCCTCGTCAAATCAACAATTGACCCGAATACAGTTACGTAGGAATAACGGCGGCAACAGACCACCTATTCCTAGTCGTTGTTCCAGCTTGGAACGGCCAAACGTTCCAGCAAAGACTGAGATACCTGGAAGTCTTAGGGGGAAACCGAAGCTTCCTTTGCGTGCACATTTAGCAAAAGGTATCAGTTACACTAAAGATATCACCTTCTATTTATATATTTTTTTTTAATCATTTTTATATCTTTTAGAGTTAGCATCACATCAACATCAGCAACCAATGTACGTGAACATGCACGAATTGGCAAGTTTGGCAGCTAGTCGAGCTCAAGAAATGCAGCTACCACTTCCCCCTCCACCGAGTAACGCACCAGGGCCAACAGCCGACAAGGTAGACAGCTTTAAAATTGTTTTGGAACATTTTTATTTAATCTTTTTCTATATTAAGTACAATTTTTTCTTATTCAAGACTGATAGTACTGAAAAGGATGGCGGAAGCTTAACGTCCGAATCAAGCTTAGAGTCTAGCAGTGGTTATGGAAGTCAGACGACACTTCCACATTCTCATTCTGTACATAATCAAAATGATGCCAGCTGGAACGCAGCTCCGTCTTCCCTTTTATCGCGTAGAGGATCGATGCAACAGGCAACAAGACCTGCGCCACCAGTGAGGCGTACTTCAACTATAATCGGAGGCACCTACAATAATGCTCTTCCTTATCCCAATGAGGAACATAGTAGTGAAACTGCTTGCAACGAGGTTGAAAATCTTCCACCACCTCCTGCATTTTTATTGGAAGGTTCTTCCCCCACAGCCAGTCCGACGCCGCAAAGGTAAATTTATTCTTAATACTGAGGTCGAAGGTGATTGGATAATCGGACATTTAATAGAATGAAAGTTAAGTACGGTCTATGACGCCTCATCCGTTTGATGCATTGCACAATGCTTTTCAACATTACGTAAAAACTTATCTTCTTCACCAAAATAAGTACTGCAGCATTTCATCTATCAAATAGAACTGTCCCTTCCCTCACATCTTTCCTTTCTTACTATACTTCCTATATACTTGATACAGTCGATCGATGAATAAATTTAAGGACTAAGGGACTCTTATGCATTGAAAATCGTAGTGAGAATATATTTTAAAATATATTTTACTAGTAGACGGACTATATATTTAATAAAGTTGTAATTAGAGATGGTGAATTGAATAAAATATGATTATTATATACATATAACTATTCGAACAATTTTATAGTTAAAATTTGTTGAAAATTACAGTGTTGCGAAATAGCTTATAATCTGATCTGCATTCATTCGGGTCAATGAGAGAATTAAGTCATCGCGTAAGAGAATTATTTATACAATCGCTTGAATGGATATACAGGGTGTTCAAAAATTCGCGTTCTCGGAAAGCGTTGCGGTATTCGGGAGAAATCACAGATACTGGAAATGATTTTCCGTTTATTCAAATATGCTCAGTTTTTAATTATTCAAAGATAACCAATGAAAGCGCGGCGGCGATGGAAATAATAGGCACCTACGAGTTCTGATTTTTCTTCCATTGCTTTTGTTTCGCTGGGACCGTGGATTGCATGTGCCTACTATTTCCGTTTGCCGCCTCACTTTTATTGACTATCATTAATCGGCTCTGATTTCAAAATTAAGAACGTTTCAATAAAACGAAAGTCATTTCCATTATCTGTGATGTTTCCGAAATAACATCATGCTCTCCGAGTACGCGAATTTTGGAACATCCTGTACAGTGCTGTCATTTTTTAAATAGTTATCCATTTATGCATTTATCAAGATACATTTATTAGATGTGATATGCAAATTATACGTACTGTATATATTTATAGAATAATATATACATGAGGTGTAATCTATTTTTGGGTAGATATCATTTCGGAAGGCACTTTTGTTTAGCCGTGTACATAAACGTATTTCCGGTTTCTATTGTTACACATAATGTCATTGACTTCAAAGTACTTTTAAGTGTTAACTGGATACGAAGGACTTTTGAGTTATATTTTTCATAGGTGACAGTATGATTGTTCTGGGAGTAACTCTTAACCATTGTATTATTTAAGAGTAGAGAGTGTTTGAAATTGATATAGGACGAAAAGAGACAGGCAGGAAATTAGGGATGATTTTGAATGTGTGAAAAAAAATCGTGGGTCATACATTTGAGAATAATGTCTCAGTCATTTCCTGTCTCCACTATGTGTTTTGATATCCTGTTGATATATCTAATTTATGAAAATTTCATAATTACACGATCGCTGTATATTAATAAGCTGCCACAGGGAACTGAAACGAAGAATATTGAATTTTTTTCAGATCAATATCCGTATCGGAAACCGTGCGAACCTTAACGGAATTACGTCACACACCGGCGAGTCCGTCTCTCTTACGTAAATGTACAAGTTCCCAGCAATATGGAAATCAAACCAGTACTACCACCCAACACAATACAGTTCTGCAGATAACCCGTTGCACCGTTGAACGCTCTAGTTCATCATCAACACGATCGAATTCTCAGGATCGTGTATCTTCTGGTGGTTCTGCCGGGTGTGGTGTAAATCAAGGACAAGGTCCGGGTGGTGTTGGCCAAAGTTTCATGGCTGTTCTGAGTGCCAAATTAATAAGCAGCTCATCGACCTCTACCACTGCCAATAATCCTGCTGGAAATAGCCCGAAGTCGTCTAGGAAATATTCTGCTGAACAACAACAGCAACAACAACAATCCAACAGGAATTCAAAAACATCCACTGGATTTTTAGAGACATTGAATGCTAAACTTGCTCATCAACAGCAGCAACAACAGCAAAGTAGCAACAATCCAAGTAGATCTGTCAGTGTAAGACGTATCATGGGGAACAGAGTCCCTATAGTAGATCCACTTCAAGTCAGAGATTCTTTAATGGACCAGATACGTCGTGGAACATCTCTTCGTAAAACAACTGGACCCATCAATGATCGTTCCGCGCCTAAGATTTACTGAGCTTCGACAACAAGAGGTACCATATTGAGAGCTTGCAAGTTCCTGGATTATTTACAATACCTCGTGCCAGGTTTAAAAAATCCTCATAGAATATGGATAATCATCTTATGCCCAGATATGCTGATGAATGTGAATTAACAGCATCGACTGAATGAAAACACGTCTCATAATTGGCTTCAATGAGCGGGACGCCAAAAATAAATCATACAAACGACAACGCATATATTTCCAGCGATTTTTTTTATCGTCTCTCTAAAGTATTAGGGATGTCGCGACAAAGTAAAAATTTCGAAATTATACGGAGTTATTGTCTCGCGTAATACTGGCTTTTTGCCATTCGCATTCGTTTGTAAAGCGCACAAGACGGATTATGGATATTTTTCAGGCGTATTCATCCACGTCTTTACGCACTATTATCTACACGAAGAGCAATCCGTAGAGGGTGATCTAAAGAGTCTACAAATGGACGATAACATTGTTCGTATGATAACAGAGATAAAGTGTTTAGCGTTAACTTTTTTTAAATCGTTGGTAAGAGTATTATAGAGCGTCGCGCGTGTACGAAGTTTTTCTTCTCTATTTTCTTTGTGTTTCTAAGATAAATAGTAAAAATATAATGGCGTAGCGTCGGTCACATTAGCACTGTGGGAGCTACGCTTCTTGCCGTTCAGAGGAGTATCAATTTTAATTTTTGACTTTTTCTTTTCTATTTTATTAATATTTTACGGTTTCTTTTTCCTCCCACTCTTGGCATAATATTGAGAACAAATAATGAACCACAGAACGCTTATGCGCCAATAATATCAATTCTGCTTTTTTCTCTGGAAATAGAAGTCATTGAGACTCATGTCTTGTACCCGATTATTTCCATAAAGATATAATTCTATAATAATTTTTTATAAGTCTCGGCCTGCAAATTCTAAAGTATTTATTTGTTTCAAGATAAAAACATTACAGCCGGGACGTATGCACACGGCGAACAAAATATAATAACGAGGATAAGTGCCGCTTTGCACCTTGCGTACCTACGTTCCTTTCGTTCACGGGTGTCCAGGAGCCACAGTTAAAATCTTGCAAAGTATATTGGTGTATAGCCTATACAGCAAGTAATATCATAATATTTTTTATTTAATATATACTAGCAATTTAATAATATTGAGCGAGGCGAGAGATAGACATGCTCGAACTTTGCGAGAATGATTCCAGATAATAATGATCCACGTGTCTATCGTTGCTGTAATTAATTTGAGAACATACAACTAAATATACAGCAGAAACGTATACACAATTGTAATTTACAACAGATAAAACTCAATTTCGACAATCGATAGACATTCGATCAAATATTACAATAGCTACTGGTAATAGTCCTAACGCCACTGTAATAAAACAATATTTAATGTAGTTACTGTCTAAAGATGATTGTTAATTTGTAATAATTATTGCAGTAGCAGTGGAAAAATTTGAAGATAATAAATAACGATACGATATATTAATTCTATTTATGAAAAACATCCAAGTATTTTTTTTCATAGATTAATGGGAGTTTAATAAATATCTAAAGGTTTATATCACGAAAAACTCCATATTTTTTTTATTTACAACTCATGTGCGATTCGTACAAAAAAATATAATCAATAGAAATCTTTAGCACGTTGAGAGTATTATAATAATATTTGTCATTAAGGGCGTTGATGCGTTTTCATGATTATATAATTATATATTAAAAAGGACGAACGCTATCATCATTTTGCATATTGAACGGCCAAAATAAAAATATTGATAAGGTTTTGACTTAAATGCATGTCATAAACTCGAGCAACGGTGACTAATTATGATAATAGATATATGAAATATTCACTTGTCTCTTTCTAACAAAATATGTTACTAATTTTTTGAGCTCCGCTTAGCCGTTGCAAAATGGTTTTCCCGTTAGAGTTCAGTGTTCCCTTACGTACTTCTTTCTTAGCTTCTTAGCTACGCTGCTGTCATTTTTAATTCTCGAGTATCTGTCTGCCTAAAGGCAGGCACAGAAGTAGAGTTATTAAAAGGATGTTTACAAACTAAACGAGCCGCCATTATTTCTGGCGGTGGGCCTTGTGTATTTGGTAATGCATAAATTGATATTAATTTATCAATTCTTTGTTCAGCATGATTTCTGAGGGTTGCTAGATTGCCATTTTCGGAGCTTATCAAAAGACTGAAGCTACCAGCTGAAAATTATCATAAATTATAGTTAAAAATAATTCAGGCGTTCTACTTAACTAATATTAATGCGTACTCACGCTTATCTAATGGCGCACAGGAGCAATCTGGATCCACGTTTAACTCTATGGTAGAACGTAAACGTTTTGGATGAAAAGGTGCCATTAAGTCTAATAATAGCCGAGCTTTACGCCATCTTCTTATGGCCACTTTTACGATACTCTTTGCGTTGCAGTATATATTTTGAATATCTCCTGGTAACGTGTCAGCACATATTGGACAGGAAGGTTTGCGTTCTGGAACGGCTAAATATTTTTAGAGAAATATTTTTCTGTGATGAAACCCTTTCTTCAGAAAGATTTTTAAAACTAGGTTAATTATTAAAAAAATACATACGCGTTGTATATAGATTCCTATCAAATATAAAATGCTCTGGTTCTACTACCATATCTTCCTCGGGATTTTCAGATTCCTAATTAGAAAGATTACATATATGTATGAGAATTTGTCATTCTTCTTAAAAATGCTTAAATATTACCTTTGGACTTGGTGGATAATCTTTAATTTTTTTGGAATTTTCTAAGGGTGATAATATTTCTTCATTTATTAAAACTTCTGATTTGCTATTTTGCTCTTTAATAAAATCATCTGAAGGTTTTACGAATACTCCTGAAGGCCCTTCTATTCCTTCGGGCATTTCTAGATCGTGATCCACTTCAACAAAGAGTGGGTTCAGTCTAATATTTATCTCGTCTGGTACTTCACCACTTCCAGATTCGTGTAATACTAGAGGTAATATTGTATATTGTATTAATGGTATTCATAAAATAATTGTTTGAGAACTTACTTTCAGGTGCTTCAGTTTTAATAGAATTTCTATTGGAATGACGAGATATTTCGCTGTTTTCTAAACCATCAGGTTGGATAAAAATATTCGAACTCTTTATAAAAGGCACATTCATCACTTTCGGTTCCAGTCCACTTGATAAAACATCCTCTACAATATCCAGAACCTTGTCCTCTGGTTCAACAGATTGATTTGTAGGTACAGCTATTATTTCAGGTTTGTTTGTACTTGATATGCCAAGTTTATGCTTTGAACTTGCACTATCTTTTCCGACATTTTTTGATATTCTTTCTGTTGTTTTTGAATCTTTTGAGGCAAATATATTGGCCTCCACATTAGAGTGATTAGATTTTGGTTCCACAGGCATGGGGTTTGGTATTGGCTGTATATCAAATTCACCAGCGCTACTGCAGGCTTGAGAAAAACTGTAACTCTAAAATAAAATAGCAATTTTTGAAATTATGTAAATAAAATAATTTTGTTTCGTATATATATATCTTACAGTTGTTACGAAGAGTTCTAATTGATAGTAATCGTAGAGTTTAACGTTGGCCGGTTCTGGACGGTCGACGATATTTTCCCGACTGACAATAAATGAAATGCAGGTTGTCTGACCCGTCAATTTATCAAAATAGATACTAACGACATCGCGCTCTTCCTCGAATCGTTTGACCTCTATTAGAAAAAAAATATACATTACAAAATAATCGAAATTTAACTTAAACCTACTTACGGGTCGATGGTTCTTCAATGAGAGAGAGAAGACTGGTACGATCTGGTATGTAACCACTAATCATACCAATTTCAAGTAGAGCCATGTTACTCTCTTCATCTGCCATTTTATATCTGGCACATGCAGTTATTCTTTGCATGGAGCATTCATCCACAGATGCTATAGATTCAGCAGATACTGATAAATCAAATGCATCAGATCCTGTTGCATGAGGAACGTTGTACTTCAGATTACTCTATAAAGAGAATATGCCACAAATTAAATTATCGAAATTATCCCTTATATCTATTTAATTATTATATATTAATACCTGTACTAAGACACATCCTTCGCCCTCAGCAAATACTTCCACCACTGTTGGCAGGACTGGCAAGAATATTTGTCTGCGGACAAGCCGATCTGCATTTTGCATTCTGAAGACATGATCTACTTCGTTTCCAGTAACCAGAACAGAGAGATCAGTGGATTTAGTGGACATAGCGATAGCGTATTTGGTAAGAGCTTCTAATCCTAATACAGTATCCTGGGTCGACGTAAAGCCACCCTCCGCATTTCTTTGTTTAGATATCCAGCGTACGGCTTTCAAAGCTTCTATCATATTTTCATTACCACCAATTTTTACAAGAGACAAAATAGCATATGCTGTCATTTCAATGCTCAAACCTATTGATGGCTTTTCTTTATTTTCCCACCAGAGTAAATCCTAATCCAATGGAAATGTATAAAAATAAAAATCATTTGGAAATCTATAGAAACAATGATTCTGTCTCCTTACGTGCTGATGCGTTGCTCGAGCCATTAGTGATTGCAATGATGCCTGTGCTCTGGGATTTTCCAAAAGCGTGAGAGCATATGTTGACAATGTTGCTGTATAAAGGTCGTCATTGTTATGAGCAATTCCTTTTTCTAGACAGTTTAGAGCATTGTTGATAAGCAATGAGGACAATGGAACTCCAGATTCAAGTAAAGAAATTAAAATATAAGCAGTTAAAGATGATGAGCTATCTTCAAGACCACCCTAAAAAAATAGGTTGATAAATGATTTAATTAGAACTCACGATAAAGGTGTATTCATATGTACCTTCATACTCTTATGGAAGACTCTGCCGATTACAGGGAAACATCCATTTTCAAGTTGACGCCTAACAATCCACTTTACGGATAGCTTTAAATCTCGTTCGTCTATATGAATAAGTGATTGGGCTTGTGCGAATGATTTTACTACGAATGCTGTCAGCCATATTGATCCACCACTTTCTGAATTAGCGGCTCCAAAGGCAGAGTAAGAACCATCCGGATGCCTATAGTTTAATTCCCGTTGATATCCTATCGTATATAAGAAAAAATATATTGTATTTCTTAATTTCATTTTGAACTAGGCGAACGTACCTTTTTCCATGTTTTTAATGGCCTTGGCACGCAATATAGGATTTTGCATCTGTGTAGCCTCCAGATATCTTATGACATGAATGTTAGGTACAAAAAGTATCATATTCTGTTCACCGCAACCCATAGGAAGTCGCACCAAATTCTCCAAATTTTCTAACGCTGGTCCCAAGATGTCTCCTATCAAGGACACATATGCTCTAGCGCTATCAGGAACAAGTTCACTAGGTAATTCTAAATTCCAGGCAATCGTTGAATCATCACTAAAATCCTTAGGGCATACAAATGCTGATTTTGTTACTTGTACAACAAAACCTTCTGGTTGTACCATGATGGGCTTGATGATTGTATCCCTACAATTTTCAAACGTTATTTATAAGTATTAATAATAAAATTCAAGAAACATACGTATTACCAATAATTAATAATAGTATCAATTACTTAGTATGTATCAGGATTTCAGGACCACAAGGCTCTGCATAGTTTGGATCAATAGCGGCTGACACTGTTATATTTATTTCACCTAAGAGTCGTGGTTTTAGCATATATTCATGGACTATACTGGCTCTGGGCTCGACGCAGTACGATCCTGTAGGAGATGATATGTACAAATCCAGTCCTTCAGCATTTTCAAATGTAATCTTCACCTATTAAAAGCCAATGATACTTTTTTTTTTTCAAGAATCTATAATAATTCAGTATTTTGTAATGACGTATACGCACTTACAGGTAAACTATGCTGCATGTAATTGAAGAGAGAGACTTTCAAACGTAATATTTCGCCCCTCTTTACACTATATGGTAAACTATAGTCCAGGAAGAATGATTGAAAGGCTGTGATTGTTGCTGGTGGGGCGATACCAAGTCCATGCTTAGGACTTATGCATACAGTATGTCCTATCCAATCCGTAATAGTATGTGGCAACGTACGTTCTATTGTTACTTTGCCTTCCTTTCTATGTAGACAGATATGAAATCATTATTAGGGTCGCTTAAATAAATTTTAAGTTTAATTCCCTATACTAGATGCATAATAATATGTATATCATTATTACCCTGTTGGTATTAATTCCCATAACCATGTTTCTGGGAAGTATGATCTTAATGTGGTTGTCTGATCAGGTTGCTGGTCAACATAAGCCATTCCGGTATTGCTCATAGTTTGATCTTGAAAGTTTAGTAATGGAAAGGCCAATGGTTTAATCATCATCTTATCTAAAATTATAAATTTAATAAGACTTGATAGGAACGATTGTTTTATAAATTGTTTTTAATATTTTATGCTGTCTAGGTACCTTGTAAAGTAGAACTGCGATACATCTTTATAACGTGTTTGCTGAACAATCTTCTGAAGTACGACAGTTCCGGACACGGTCGCGTTTCAAGGGTCAGATCGGTCATTACAATAACGCCAAAATCCTATAAATAACGAATTGATTGATTATAAACTTAACTTAATTGACAATCTACTTGATAATTTGTACATACGTTAAAGGCTTGCATAGCGTCCACATAATTTATTTGTCCAAGTATATTTAGCGCGTGTCTTTTTTTTCGCAGATCCCATTCTGGAGGCTCTTCCACTGCTGGTCTTGGTAAATGATCAATCTCTTCAGCACTTGTTTCAGGTTCAATAGGTCCTGTGTAATTAAAATGATAATTTTATTGAGGACTCTTGATATCCAGTATCAATAGGATGCAAATGGTACCTTCGCAATGAGCCCAGGAACGTAATGCAGGGACATTGTTAACATCAAATTTCTTGAGTTTATTAAATGTTTGATCAATGTCGATTATATTTGAAGCATGACCAGCCAAGAAGCGAGTGGATTTATCTACAGCAGAAATTCCACAAAGCGACCAGGGTGCTGCTTCTATATGAAATTGTGTGGATTCTCCTGGATTTTGTACGTCGTCGTGCCAGGCAGTCTTGACTTTATTTTCAAAACAATTTCCTACTTCGATTGTATAAGTTGTAGCTACGGTTTCTCCATCAGGACGTACATAATACAGAAGTAACTCAGAAATTGGCGCCATACTCGGTGTCACTTTAACGCTTAATGGAAATCTGTAATAAAATTTTACAGAAACAACAGGTAATTATATTTTGGAAGAAAAACAAATTTTTAATTTAAATTCTATACTAAGTAATCGTCAACTCTAATTTTACCTATGCACGGTATAACTCTGATCTGTTTTATTGGCTGATGATTCAACTGCTCCCAATAAGTTATGAAATTCTGAATAATTCAAAGCAGAATTTTTGTGTGGCTTGTGTTTGACATGACCAAAGATCAGTAAATCTCCTTTGGAATTGATCGAATAATGAAAAGGAATCGACATGTTTGCATCGTGATTCGATGGAACTGTATACATCACGTTAAAAGAATATTTTTCTCCACAAATTATTGGCTGAGATCCTCGTGCCACTGCGAGGTAACTGTCCGATGGTGAATACCAGGGTGTCACTTCAATATATGCTGATGGTTGATCCATAAAGACCTTATGAAAAAGATCATTAAATATTATTCTGTTTGCATTAACCTTTAGAGGGTAGGGAGACATTTTTCTAAATGTTCTAATTTTAGCTTTAGCCAAATGTTTCTAATCTCAATACGTACTTTTTCTGAAAATAGAACACTAATTTCGAGATGTTATAACGTCTTCCGGCCTTCGGAAGGAAAACATTTTTCTTAAGTTAATATATTTTTATGAAATTTAGTAGTTATATGTTTTTGATGTCGCTGAATTCAAATATGATTTCAAATTCTCGAAATATAAAACAGCGGACCAAAGTTCGAAAAAAATTCATATACATATTTAAAAAGTTTTGATTTTAAAATGTGTTTTTAGGTCATTGAATTCATATTATATATTGAGAATTTCAAGATTCAATTTAGAGGATCCAACATGCCGGCCAAAATTGGAAAACTTTGAATTTGGAGAAGTACAAGTCTCAGCAACGTCATGAACATATAACAAAGTTTTATGACAATCTACAATTTCTTAGTCTGGTTCGCCATATCGAATTTTTTAAATCTGAACTGTTATTTAAACTCAGCCACGTTATACACCTATAACTATAAAGTTTTAAAAAAATGGGAAAAGTACAAAGTGAAACATATGGTCAGAGAGGTTATAAAGTCTTCCGGCTTTCTATAGGTTAATGTATAGAGTAATATACCTACTCTCCATCTTTTATCAGGCGAGTAATATTTAGTAGCATAATTAACAGCAGTAGCAGCAAAATGGAGCAGTACAATATTTTTATGTTGTGGTGGTACAATAAAGTCTAGGAAACCATCGGCGGAGGCGGTGAAATTTCGACATTCAACAACAACACTTATCCAATCCTCTTTGCCTCTCACTCTAAGACATAGTTGAATTTTTTCGTTTGGAGCTGGAGTATCGTCTTGGTACAGGACTCTCAGCTTTAAAGGGGCCAATATTTATTATTATTATTCATTCACTTGAATTGGGGGGGGGGGGGCTACGCCACTTTCAAGGATTAGAAAATAGGTCAAAATTCGACAATTTTTTGTGATGTATCTTTTTTTTGTATAACAAGTTTATTTTTAGATATATTAAATACATAGTATGATAAAGTTTTCGCAAAAATGTTACTGACGAATTTCTATAAATTTCCGAGTTATATAAACTCCCGGGAAATAATCGGCCGTATTCTGTATTGGAGGTGTGCACGAGTTTGAGACTACGGGTTATCTGAAATCAAAAATTCAGAAATTATTTTGTAGATGAGTAGTATAGCTAGAGATCTACGTACGATTTTTCCATATGATTGGCCATTTTTTATTATAAATTTTTTAATTTCGACATTTATGCAAAAAATAATTTTTATCTTTAAATGGCTGCTATTTGCACAATTTTTTAATAAAAAAAAATCGTACGTAGATTTCTAATTATACTATTTATCTGCAAAACAATTTTGGAATTTTTAACTTTCGATGATTCGTATTCTCAAACTCTTATACACTGCCAATACAGAATATGACCGACGTATTTCCCGTGAATGTGTATAATGAGGATGTTTATATAGATTTTTCAGTAATATTTTCGTGGATGTTTTTTCAAACCATGAAACATTTAGTAAAAAATTATTGAATGTTGACCTATCGCTTGGCCCTCAAAGGTGGCTGGCGTAGCCCCGCAAAGTTTATTTGTTTTTGTATTACCTTTCCATGATATGGTAAACCAAGTTTGAAGTATTTCGATGTATATGGTATGAATTCAAGTTTCAATGCCTGATGTACCACAACAGTTTTGCTACTAGCTGTTTCAGTTACACCTGTACCAGTTTCCGTAAAGTTTGCAGTGAGTATAATATCGTTTGGCGCAACTGTCCAATCTGCATGACCAAGTTCTTCACCAGAAGCACGAAACTCTGTACATCCATCCGGTGAATCGATCTGTATATATAAATAATAAAACAAATTAAAATGAATATAATTTCTATAAAAAATCTAAAATACTGTAAATCACGATAAATACTGCGGTTCCATATTTTATTTCTGGATGATTATGCTTGCGTCTCCAGCTTGCAGTTTGTGGTGTTAATTTTAGTATCAAAGTGCCCTTCACGGGTTTTCCATAGCTATACCTGTATAAAAGTATAAAGTGTGGACTGAAAAATCAATTCTTTTGTAATGCTAATAACATGTGATATTTTTCATTACTTGGCGCATATATTCCAAGTTACAATTTCAGTATCAGCAAGAATATATCCTGGGGACTTTATCGTCACTTGAAATCTCGGCAAAATATATTTTTTCACTTCGAAAGTGGCCGTGTGTCCAAGATGGGGATAAGCTTTATTCTTCTCAACTTTAATTTTCCATGTGCCCTAAGAAAGCCAAGTTGCAGCTGTTACAATTTTTGATTAAAAGAAAAACCTTCAAATATTATAATTTTTTGAATTCTTACCGGACTTGGTTCTGCAGACAGTCCAAAAGCCAATTGAGCCATTCCATGTTCTGTACTCACGTTTGTCCATTGTGCTACTCTTATCTCAGATGGATTTTCAATCCACACTTTTGGAATCTAATAAAGTTATGTGACATAAATGTACACAAGTTAACTAGGATAATTAATTAATACATTAATACATTTATTACAGAATATATTCATACCGCTTTTCTATTTGGCTTCAAATCATGTTTCAACATAAGAATTCTAATGTTCACAGTTTGTCCTGGTTTATAAACAGGTTTATCTGTCTCCACGAAAGACACTATAGAGTCATGATCTATGAAAACTTCCTTTTGAGCGTTCACTAGGTAATCAGGATGCTTGTTAAATTTCATTTTAACCCTCAGAGTCGCTATCGAATGTTTAGTCATTGGAACTATCAACTCCATGCAAGCTTCCATACCTTTAGGCCAATATTAATTTCACATGATTAGATACATTTATCAATTAATTAAATTTTTAATTAAATAATAGGTATAGAAGGCAACAAAAATACAGAAAGCAACGGTACTATCAATTACAACTTTCTATCTTAAATTCCTTCTAACAATATAGTAATCGAACTACATGGAAATTCCAAGTCTGTCAACTGTAAATTGACTAACACGTAAGTCTATATTTGCATCATAATGTACATTTAATTATACACACGATGAGACATACACGGTAACTCTTCTTAACGACGTTAACTACGTCTCAAAAAATTAACTTGAATCGCTGAGTCTCAATAGAATTATACCAAGAAAAGGATACGTCCCTTCGACCCACGTTAACTCACTCTCTACCAACTCTATATACATACAGTTCCAACTAGCGCAATTAATTTGCATGGGAATCAATAAATCAATTATACGTGATGCATGTGATACGAATAAATATAAACGTCGTAATAAATTTTTTAATAAAAAATAAAAATTCATTTTGATGCGACATAAATTCCTAATTCTTGTATTGAATCAGCATGCAGTAATTTCCAATAAATTTTGAAAGACCACTTCAACATTTTATAAATTTTAATAATCAGGAACAGTAATGTCAATGTTTTTATTTAGTCGAAAACTTTAATATTTTATTAATACGATCAATCAGTGTATGCGTTCGATATAGTTTAAGGTTCGTTTATGGTGTAGGGTGGTAGTGGTTCGACAGAGCAACGTCCGCTCGAATCTATACAGAGTGAATTATCAACGAAAACAAATACGCAAATGGTATTTTTCATTAGTATAGGTGTATCAGCAGTTGGATTGTGTTAGCCATATATGTATATATATATGCACGACTGAATGAATAATAATACGATATAGTATGTGGATAGGTTTCCCATGTAAGCACGATGGGTTATTACCCCTTGGCATGGAGGGAGCCTAACCAATTCAGCTCCCTCGCAGGAAGCGACGACAATTTCAATTTACAATTTGTTTAAACATGCTAGGCTTCTAAGGGACGAGGTGAGGGTACGTGATAGCCACCATTATAAATGATTTATACAGATAACATTCCGACAAGGACACCTTCCAATGCAGGGTCACGAATTCCTTCTTTATTTAATATGTGTTATTAGAGAGCGATGAGTTTTTTAAATAGCAATCTGTATAAAATGATTTTTTTTCATTTACGCATATGCTGCCTTAATTTAGGATGCATAATTTATATTTGTGCAACAGATAATCCCAGACAGGTCTTCCTCGAATTTCCTTATCTTGCACGAGGCGAACGAATGTTGCGCGAACCACGCAGGGCAAAGATCTATAGATTCGCTTTTAACTTTGTACCATTAAGAATATACGTTGTTGAGAAGATAATTATTTTTTTTTTTAGGTTTTCGTAGCTATTTACAGGGTGTAACTATAATAAGAATTGTTAGGGTACTCGATTAATGGAGATAGTGTGCCTTATCCTTATCCTGGATACTCGAGTGAGCTAATTACGTTGTCAAACATTATTTTACTAAAGGGATTTCAAACTTGCCAGTCCTCACGACCTCGTTCGTAGTCGCTAGTATTTCCTCGTCGGAGCCATTTTCTAGAGTGAATAATTCCACTAGAACATGAGCCGGCAATTCCACATTATGCAAAGATACACATACAGTTTCGGCTTCCCCAGCTAATAGGTGTTTTGGTGCAGTGAATATATAACCCCTGGAATTGAGATTTACGAAAATTACAATTAAAAAAGGGATGATCTCATTTTAAATTAGCTGCTCGCATTGTCTATATATGATTTTTACAATTTATATTATTTTACCTGTTGACAGTGCTGCCATTACTGGAATATAAACTTGCCAAGAGGCAAAGAAGCACAGCAATCCAGCCACTTATCATCTTACTAATTCGGATTTCCATTTTGATTAATTGTTCAAAATCCTTTGTTCGCTCTAATGTCCGAAACTAAGTCACGAACATATTACGAACGGCTTTGTCAGGTCTATTCGCACCTGAACTTTTATCGTATCCTTCTTATACTATATATATAATTTGGTCTATTAAATATATAAGAGACTTTAATATGACACAGTGAACACGAAGAGAACTGTTTGCGTACTGAATAACGAGACCGACTAGCAGAGGGAGACTTGTTCAACTCCTCTTATCATTGTCAGTGTCAGTATTGATGTGATGCACGCATGTATATATTTTCTCCGAACTTAACTACGTTTCTTCGTATAATAATTATTATACGGCTGTTACGGTCCACATAGAGTATAAAATGCATATATTGTACATATAATTTCAATGCGTATTGTGAAATTATCGAATTATTGGTAACCACGTTAAATCTGTTTCAGTTGAAAAAGTTTTGATGATAAAGTATGATTGCAAGAAATTTTTGTTATTTCCGTAATATTTTTCTTAGCAGATTATTAGCCAAATATTTTTTGAATTCTCATAGCGGATTCAAAAGTAAATATATATGCACGGTTGAAATTTGTAACTTTCTTTCGTTTTGAAGTCGGTTAAAAAATGAAAAAAATATACTAGCCCACTTGGTCCATGTTTATTACCTAAAAATTATTAAAATTTTACGAAATAGCGGTTCATTTTCGGTAATTTTCTTAGCAGAGAAATATTATCAATTGATTTTCAGTATACATAATTTGGGTAACTCTAAAAATTTTCTTACTTAAATTGTATTATTTTGGAAGGTTTTGGTTCACTATTAGTAAAACTTTCGAAGAATTTTGGTAATAAAAATTCACAAAAGTACCGACGTCTTTTAGTTACTTTTAAAATAAACATTGATAAACATCCAAAATGTTACCAAATTTTTATACGATGGCGTCTGTTAGAAAAAGATAGGATTGCAGAAACTTTTTATTTATAATAGTATTATTGTGTGTGAGTTCTGCGAGAGTGGATTTTCTCGAAACGGTAGAGGAGCAAAAAGATGCTGATGTTGTGACCTCAGATGTGACGAAAGTTCAGCTTTGTTATCAACAACATGTTAGCACTAACTACTATTGGTTTTCCCCTTGGCTTGATTAGTCATTCGTTTATTAAATGTATTCATAGCCGGAATTGTAAATAGTTAGGTATTCCTTTTTTATAAAAGATATTAGAGGATTGTGTCATATTGATGTTTTTAATTGTTTGAAAATGGATCTGAAAATTATTAGAATATGTTGTTTCAAAAATTATGGAACCCCGACGCCTTAGCACGGACACGAACCTGCTAATCTTACACGTAGACCGACTATAGGTAACAAACGAACTACTCTATTAGAGGAAATACTATGTATATTGTTTTATCTATCTGCAGGCGCTTTTTTAAAACCATTTGAAGTTTGACGGTAACCCACGCTACCACCTCGACTTCTTTAAATTTTGGCCATTTTATTTCTAGTTCACACTTTTAGATTTTTTCGATTTTTCCAGGTATCTTAGCAATAAAAGAACGTTAAAAAAGTGAATTAAAAGAAAAAGAAAAATTTATTATTGACAATGCTTTTTAAGATTATTTCTTGAAATATTGTACAAAAGGGTTTTTGGGGTCGCTGATTACGAATCCACGGTCAGATTCTCAAAATTCAAGATGGCGGATCCAATACGGCAGACCAAAATGCCAAAACTTTATGGATTCGGGCTCGGGGATTTTTGGAATGGCTGATTACAAATATGAACTAAAAATCCGGAAATTCAATATGGCTGACTCAAAATCGAAAACGATGTAAATCTCATGAAAATGTGCATGTGGAGGTTCTTAGGGTCGCTGATTACGAATCCGTGGTATAAATTACCTACTCTTCACAAAGTGGAGCTAGAACTTGTCACGTCCTCGTTGTTTCGTTGTTAGCTTTGAGTAGTGCGAAGAATGACTGAATTTTAAAATGATCAAATTTCAATTTTACATCCGTAATCAGTGACTCCGAAAACCACTCAAATTTATATTTTCACAAATATCATCGTGCTCTTTCATTTCGGTGGTTGCCATCTTAAAACCGCCATTTTGAATTTCAGAACTGATAACGGACTCGTAATCGCCGACCTCAAAAACCCGTATATACCAAATTTCATGAAAATCCGATCCTCAGAAAGATGTATACTTCGACGGGTTAATAGACCGAATACTTGGCAAATCTATGCTAAACCAAGAACAGATACGTTACCCTATAAGATAAAACATGACGTATACAATTTAGATCTTTTTCAGGAACTTTTATATTTCATGGAAAACGACTACAATTTATGTCATTATAATTAGTGGAACTGATGAAAAGTGTAAGATGATTTATAATTCAACTCATATTATAATTATACAAATTATCATTATAGTAAATATTCACAAATTTTTCATACAAGTGATGTATTGATATTTGACCTCTTATAAAAATTATGAAGTGAAATGAATGAAATCTTTCAGCTAAGCTACAATTTACGTAACTAATCCCTACTTCTCTCGTATATTCCCACTCCAGCTAAAGTCAGACACCAAATAGACACTATGGTAGTATAATTTAAACGCATAGCACCAGTTCCTTCTGCGAAAGTTGCTTCTCCATTGACGCTCTAATATTGACTACTGTGCGTTACTTGATCTCTTATAATTAATAAAGAGAACTAGAAACAAGAAGATCTGTTGTTGTATAATTCAGCACAGAAGAGATTATTATTAAAAAAGTTATTCAGTTATTTAGTGTTCTTGCTTACCTGATTAGTGAATCACTTGCACATTTGTAAGTACAGATTTGTCTCTCTAAGTCATAATTAGAAATAATTTAAATTAAATTTTCATTAAAACTAGTTGATTATTATTTAGAATTCACATGAATGTGAATAAAATGACCTAATAATCGCTATAACGTAGCCATTGTTGTTTTTAGAACAAATAATGGGAAACATACTTAACCATATCCATGGTTATCCTAATGATGATGTTATCAACCCTGATACAGGATTGACAGGAAAACAAAAAAGAATTATACAGTCTACTTGGATTCCTATAAGCAAGGATTCTGCCACGTCAGGTGCTGCAATTATGTTGGCGTAAGTTTAGACTTATTGATTTTTTTTAAATATAAGGTTATTCAGGATTATTGCGCCACCTGAAGATGATGATGGTTCGATTGTACCTATACATATAATGAATTAAATGGCATAGATTCATAAAAGAAATGCTAATTCTCACTTTGATCTAATGCTTTTTGTTAATATTATATATAAAATGAATTTCAAATCGGTGGATAAATTAATAAAATACAATTTTTTAAAAATAGTTTTGATTTTAAAGTGCTAGAGATGTAAAATACGATCTACCTATGTTGCGATATTGGATTTTAATGTTAATCGATAAGAAAGCGCAAATACACAGTACTTAATTTTACTAAGTTTAATTTTAGCTTACTCAACTACAGATTAGTGGAATATGCTTAATATAATATATATTTTTGTTTTCGTCACTGGACAGCGTATGGTAGAATTCAGAAAATTCCTTATGTTCCATTTGTCAAAATCCGAGTCCGATATCGCAACTCAACTATACGATTTACGAAATTGTTTTCGAGAATGGAATTTCAGATTATTTAAAAAATATCCTGAGTATCAGCAATTGTTTACCGCATTTTCCAACATTCCTATCGACGATCTTAAAAATAATCCCAAGTTTCGTGCACACGGGTCCAGTATCGTCAATGCTTTATCGTCTGCAATTAATTCCTTGGATGATTCTGAACTACTGGTAGCTAAATTGACGATGTTAGGGGAAAGACATGCTACTCGTGGACAAACAAAGGACCAGTTTAATGTAAGTCGTTGTAACATTATTAATTTAAGATCATTAAATATCATTTTTCATGACACGCACATACACTTATATATTGCAACTATTGGCATTCACCTTTGTAAAGAATAATTGAGAATTAAAGATATACTGACAGACCTAAAATGTTGGGACAAGCATCTCATACACCGAAAAATTCCATGTGCTTCACACCGTTATTGGTAAATTAGTCCGTATAAAAGTATCATGTAAGGAACAGTGCAGCTTGCAGAAATATGCAGGCATTTTATTTGCATGAGAACTTATCAAATTTTGTTAAATTACGATTTTACAAATATGAGGTTAAGGTATGCTCTCCTGCCTACTTAATAATTTTTTTTCGTGTTTCAGAACTTGAAACCTATTATTTTGGAGGTACTTAGGGAATCGCTAGGATCGAAGTTTACTTCTGAAGTTTCGGAAGCTTGGTCAAAATTAATCGATGGTGCCTATACGTTCATCTTCAAGGGATTCCCCGAGTAAACTTTAAGATGGAATGAACAATATATTTTAAAGCTACCGTTAGTAGTACGACAGTATATAGGTAGGGTTATGTACTTTAAAAATCTTTTTGGTCTAATGATATCAGATAAAATATTACCAAGATATTGTGTTCGCCGTTTTTCAGAATACGTTCTCAGGCAATAGCCGTATCCCAGCCTTTTTATAATATTTTATATTTAAGAAATGCATTTTATAGCGATGTAAGAATCAATCCCTTAAAATATGATAGTTATTTTGTTTAAAAAAATGCCGAAAATCATCCGTTTTCAAGTGTGCTCCTAGCTATTTTCCCTTAATAATGAAATAATTTCCTTGGTTTGTAACCTCATCATCCTGTGTACGTATTTTAATATAGAATACCTAACACATCACGAAGTTAAAAGTATAATCTAGTGCCGGGTTGTTCAATGCTTTCAAAATACCTTGACAATTTTGTCGGCCTAATCGTACCAGTTGAAAAACGCGGAAATCCAAGTTTTTAATTGATGCAAACCTTTCGATTTGAAAATTTCAATCAATCGGGGGATTCAAATTTGACCGACTGTCTTTTGTATGACTGACTCTGGAATTTATTTTAACCCTTGACCGGTGTGGTGAAAATAATTAAATAGAATGTATGGTGCTCCGGCCACTAAGAAAAGAGAAAAAAATACCAGAACTATAAGTGATTGAACAATAATTAAAATACACATAGTAGAATTACTAGAAATCCTTAAAAACGTGAAATAAGCAAGAGTGAACAGCAGCTGAAGCCAGAAATATATAAAACAATGAAATGATTGCACCAACAGTTTTCGTTATTCGAACAAAAAAGTGAGTACTGTGGTGTCTAATACTCCACCATACATTTTAAGGGTTAAGATTATTCTACAATAAATCGTAAACATTAGTCGTCGTGAGTCATTTTTACAAGTCAATCGGAACAGTGAAAGAATAGAGAAAATAATTCTTATTGGCTTGTAAAAACCAGATACGACAAAGACTTACGACTCATTATAGTCTGGTCTCTGACTAGTTATATGTTATATAATAAGTTATACGCATACCATGTTTCAATAAAAATCTTAAGGGGATAAGTCATATTAGTGTCAACAGCTATCTCGTAGCTCCAATCATAACAATAATAAATTAGACAGAATTTCTGCATTATCTTTATCGAACCGGAGTGCAAGCATATTTGTCCCCAAGTATTGAAATATTATTTTCTTAAGGAGTAATTGCGAAGTAGGAACATAAGATGCAGGCAAAATCCAACACAGGCATCCTAGACATTTGTCAGTCATTAGACATAAATGTGTCATGTAAGTAAAAGTGCAGTTTGTAGAATATCGGTGCACTGCAATTACATCAGAACTTATACATTAAGATACTGAAATTTCAGACTTTCGCGGCCAATATTATCATTAATACTCATAGTTTTCGGATGGAAGCCGCGTCTGTGTTCAGCTTTATGCCAGACGCGGCTTCCATCCGCCAAACCATGAGCATTAAGATACTCTATTTTGAGGTTATGATGCACTCCCTAGTTCCCTTAACAATTGAATCTGAGGATATAAATCATTTTTAATTTCTTCACTTTCCTTATTGTCATATTAACTATTTGTCTATTATTCTAAATTGTTGAACTCTATTTGATTATTCCAAAAAGATAAATTATAATTTACATAAAACATATTGAAGTATCGCCATGATAAAAAAGCAATGATATAAAGTAATCAATTACATAATTTAGTGCGTGGTCACAGTCCCTCTATAACACTGATTGCCATTCGATTGTAATGCGTATATCGCAAGGACGTACAATGTTTACCATATAATGATTTCCTTCTCAATTGGTATTCAACTAGATATCGCGTACTTGCATTTGTGAAGGTGAAATGCATGAACGTTTTACTTATCTCGATTGGAAATCACGCATCATTAAAATTACTGTTAAATAACATATTATTTTCTCTGTATAGCAACTGTCTAAAACATTAGATTATTTATTTAATCTATCACTCAATTTTGCACTTTTATCATGTATCTTCGAGTGAAATTTAAAAATTATTAATAAAGAACATACATAGTGTAGGTAGAATATACTATATACTAATAATAACTCATACAATTAATACATGACAGGAAATTATAAATAATCGTATATCCTCGTGAGGAAACAGATTCAATAATGACGTTCAAAGGATATTCGAAGGGATTCTTAGTTGCATTTCGTTCTCATCACATAGACTTTCATTGAAGCGGCTATCTTGTTTGGCAGCTCACGACTTTGTGACCTTTTCAAAATATGATGCAGATCATTTTAGCAGTTATGACGGAGAAGTTAACACTAAACATGCTGACAATTTTTTATAAATTTATTATTGGCTTTAAAAGGGTCAAATGGCCCGTCGATGGTACATACGTTTAGTGTTAAAGGGTTATATGCAACGTATCCGTGTTACTATCGGCACTGATGTATGCATTTTTGTAATCGAATGTATAATTTTTCCTAGCGAATCCTCCTCTACTTGCAATTCGCCACTAATAAGGAACATCACTTTAGTGTCCCCCTCCGATTTTGATGAAACTCAACTATGTCGTAGCGCTTGAAAAACTAAGAGACACGTATTTTTTTTTATCCACGGAAAAACGGTTTTAGGAGGTGAAATCAACCCCCAAAGTTCGGCATGTCGAGGGGTGATAATGCAGTTTTACCTAGAAAGAGTCGACTAATTTCAATGAAGCAAGAACTAAAATGTTTCTCATCACGAGTAATGAAAAGTTCACCTAGACATTAAAAAGAAATTGTCTCTTGTGGGGGTAAACCACTCCTCGATTATTCTTTTTTTCATCCTATTTAAAAAACTTACAAATGGAATTTAATGAAACACGTACTATTTGAAAGGGGAAGTAAAATTACAGCTTACGTGTTTTTTCTCTTTTGCGGGAAAACACGTTTGAGGGAGTAAATTACCCCCTGCATACCGATGCATGAATCTCCATTATAGGACCACTTCTCGCACAATTTAAAAGTGTAAATTAATTAAAAATATTCTCGTTAGTGAAAGTCAATAAGCAGTAAGTGAAAATTAACGTATTACCCGTAATTAAGGAGGTAAACTACCTCCTGCATACCTACTCCCTAGATACCGATGCATGAATTTCCATATTACAAAAAAGCCGCAAGTTTCAACTTGCAATTTGCTTCCTCCGAATCGTAGGTAGTGTACGAAGACTCTATATGAGGAAGCATTTTTATTTTTTTTGTAATCTTTGGCTTCCTCATAGATGAATCTTTGTTTACTACCGACGATTTAGAGGAAGCAAATTGCAAGTTTCAACTTGCGGCTTGTTTAACGTTAGTGTCAAATTTGATACATATCACGGCTGAATGATAATGGAACTTTATTCCGATTCTCAGTTCGATTTCTATTTGTAATCCGAGCACGCACTCAAATGCAATAGTATCATAAGAAGCATATGTGAGGAATTGTGCATACACCGCAACATCTAATATCTAATATAGTTCAATGTTAGTGAGCATGTGTGGGTTTGTATTTTACATATAGAGCAAATGTTTATCGAGAGCTTATGGTGTAAAATAGAGATAGCGTAAGTATTATAGTAACCACACGTGTTCGCTAAGGTATAGGTATATTTATATGCACGGAGCGAATGCATAGTGTATGTAGATTGTATGGAAAGTTCTACAGAATTCACTAAGAAATTTGAGAGAGCATAAATCTTCAAAAAAAATTCTTGATTATCACAGACTAAATTTTTGAGGACCTTCTCTATAAAACAGCTCGAATAAAACTAGAACTTACATGCTTCTTGTTAGAAAAAGGTGTACTTACAATTAGCCTAGTGAGAAATGGGGAGTTTTCGGACAGAAAGGGAGGATTTTGTATATTGTTGGCGAATTTGTGTTTAAAAATGCAAGGGATAAGAATTTGTGTATTTTTAATGGGAGTTATGAGAAATACGAACGGGAAGGCTTAGGAAAATTTCGGGGCAACGGTTCCTTAATATTGTATTTTAATTATATAGGGTTGCAATGTAAAAATTAACATGAAATGCATATACTTAATTCCCTATATGTATGCTAATTCCTTAATAAAATTTCTAGGCCACGGAGTTTATATGAGAAAAGACTTTTTAATGATAGCATTATTGTTGTGATTGTTTATCGTGAATATTTGAAGTCTTTTATATTAAACATAATGTATGTGAACAAATTCATTCAGTATGTTAAAATAGTTTACATAGATTTGTTATTTAATATTGATTATTGAAGGTTTTACATATTGTTAATTAACAAACATAATAACGTACGAGCATTCTGCACAGCTGTGTTGATCAATAATAAAATATTCTCTCTTGAATGTTACGCGTTTTGATTGCTAATTTCCATTCTGTGATAGCATGCCGCATGACATATGACGCCTATTGAATTAAGTGATGCTCCTTAATAGTTAGAATCAAGAATTGAACGTGACTTTCATTTGAATTTGTATAATTTCTTAAGGTAGTTCAGTAGAAAATTTCTAATGTTAAATACACATTTGTATTTAATTCTTTTAAATCCTGAAATGAAAATGTGTACTGAATAATATTTATTCATTTTAATGTATAGCGGTGTGTAAGAATAATTGTTTCAATAAGCAATTAATAATACTTTAAAGCATTTATAAAACAATATTTCAGTAGTTATTATTACCATATATAATCATTAAATTGAAATTAACAAGTCTAATTTACTTTTTTTTTTATTTATTTCAGCATTTTTTAAATTATACATAAATCATCTGTATTTGACTTTATAAATTCTCCAGCAAACTTCTTTAAAAACTCTATGTTAAAATATGAAGGGATTTAAGGTTTTAGAATATTTTTAGGATCATCGATGTCACAGTAATTTTTCCAAACTGTCAACAAGTTTTTTCGTGTTTCGCAAATCCGAATTAGTTAAGTTTCTTTATTATTTCGCGATATGGAAATAAAAAAGTTTGAACGACATATAAAAAATGATACTTCCTTATCGATCTGTGCTTACCATCTATAGATCTGTTATCATTTGTAGATAGTGTCTAAATTTGGTTAGATTACTAAGATCGATAATATTAATAAAATTTTGGAGTTCTTAAATAATAAATAATATTATTTTTTTTCATTTTTTGCATAATACGAAGTAGTAACAAGTAATAAAACAGGTTTTATTTCCCATTAATATACACGTGTCATAAGATTTATTTATTACTACTATATATGCATAGATGGGATATAGTTATTATATTGCTAAATTGTTTATGTCTAATATTAACGTAACTATTAAATCTCACGTGTGATTTATTGTGTTTGTTATATATCAGTTATATTGAATGCTATATTACGTGTATACAGCTGAGCAGAAAATAATGACTTTCCTGCGTATTGCATGCAATAATCACGTTGCATTAGATATACGCATTACACGTTACTTTGCTTATATATGTATAGTGGGACTACAAAATCAGTTCCACTTTCGGGTGGCTTATTTACGTTTCGTTTCGTAAGGAGATGGCCCCTCAAAGTATAATTGATTTCACGGTTCGACTCTAAATGCTCCATTATTATAATATTTTTGTGTTTGTTGAGACATAGATGGTGACGTCACTCAACGTTATCATGTTTAAAAAAATTTAAGTACGTCACTTTAAGATATCTGTGACATAAATATTAGATGTATAAACAAGATCTAAAAGGTCAAGATTTTATTTACCATATGCATCGTCGGTCCGGGAGTTCGTAGTGTTTTTTCGACAGATCGAGAACAATAAACTCTTTAGCAAGTAACACCTGGCTCTGCATAGAATTTTTCTTACGAAGTAAGCATGTACCTAGTTTCGCACTGAATTATATTCTATTTTTCTATCTTAGCATACATTGCCGTAATTTTATGGAAATTCATGTGTGATTTGTTAACCATTTGTGAACTATCAAAAAAAAACATTAAATACGTCGTCTGTGCATATAATATAATTTAATTTCTATTTGTAAATTATGATAATGACTTTTATCTCAAATATGAAAACGTAAAAAATATAAGCAATGATAATATGTTACAATAATATTTGATAAATTTCTAGTATAATTATGACTTAGCTATATGTGCATATAGTTAAATGTAAAATTTGTAAGTGTAATAAATGAAGATGAAGTTCTATTGAGAAAACTGGTTGAACCGGGCCCCTGTATTTCTAAAGACACTGTTGAATCATACAATCCTGAACCCTCAATCTATATTTAAACAGAGTGAAGTTGCCGACTGTACCAGTCAAACTCTCGGCCATATCCCATCGGTGTGTTTCAATTTGAAATTCTTTATAAGAAGAGAGATAAATCATCTCTTTTCGGTATAATCATTAGATCTAATAATTATCGAAATATTTCTCGTAATATCTCAAAGGTCATCCTGTATACTTTATTATCCCGGGTGAGTCCAATTAAATTGAACTTGGGATAACGAGGTGGAATGAGCATTTAATGGGATGATAATTATTCGAAAAGCAAGGTCTTTGAGAACGAAGGAAAAATTTAAAAAGCATGAAAAAATACGCAAATAACACAATATATATGTATATAAGCACACGATGTAATAATATCTATACATCTATACACATGCGCGTATCCTTATTATTCTATCAGACTCGGTTCGCATCGCGCATAGAAATTACTTGGCAGTTCGTATCGCGCGGTCTATGTCCACTTCTATTATTTATAGTGCTATTTTCTTTATTGTTTAGTGTTAACTTTTGTGTTCTATAATTTTTTTCACCATACTGAGTCAATTCTTTTCTTTTAAGTATGGGCTCCTTAGTGAGTTACTTTCGGGGCAATACGAATGACGCGATAATTGATTCTGCTACAGGATTGAGTGCAAAGGAGAAAAGACTTGTGCAAGAATCTTGGGCAATTGTCAGAAAGGATCCTGTTGGCACAGGAGTAGCGATTATGTCAAGGTGAGATATTTTGGAATTTTATTTTTATTCATTTATATTTTTTTGTGGATCGATTCCAATATTAAAATGTTTCT
This sequence comes from Calameuta filiformis, assembly GCA_030142265.1. NCBI lineage: Eukaryota > Metazoa > Arthropoda > Insecta > Hymenoptera > Cephidae > Calameuta > Calameuta filiformis. Next base: position 6,930 of record JARQSU010000659.1, on the reverse strand, counting down.
ACTCGATGGTGTAATAATTACTATATGTACATACACAACTATTATATCGTTGAGTGGGAAATTGTGAGAAGCTTCGTGTTTACTTTATTATGATTACAGAATATCTTTCGATTGCTTACAGATTTTTTAAAGTTTATCCTCAGTATCAGAAAGTCTTTCCGACGTTTAAGGATTTACCTTTAGAAAGTTTACCTGGAAACAAGAAATTTCAAGCTCACTGTCAGAGTATCGTTACCACTTTGAGTAATGCTTTTGATTCTTTGCACGATACTGGTTTATTAGAAGCTAATCTTCATATTCTTGGGGAGAGGCATGGCAGACGTGGACAAGGGAAACAAGAATTTATAGTAAGTACTTGTAATAATTTTGTTCGTAGCATATATCATTCTATATTTTATTTACCCCTGTAAATATATTCTTTTCATAGGACCTCAAGGAAATTATTTTAAGTGTTTTAAAAGAATCGTTAGGCGGGAAATTTAATCTGGAGACTGCGGCAGCGTGGGACAAAACAATGGATGTTATTAATCTGCAAATTTATAAAGGAATGGGAAAGTAAATGGATTATGATTAAACTTTTTCTCACTTGGAAATATCGCATGGAATATTGAAAGCAATATTATTTAATTTGGAAAGGTTTGAGTAAGTAATTCAAGTTGTTATTAAATATTTTTCTTTATTATTCAAAATTCTTTTAGGTTAATTGTTTTGTAGGAACAATGAGAAGAGCGCAATTACGTCAACTAATGGATGCTCCTCTTCGAACCCTAACTAGAATCTGCGTCATAATGTTGATATTTGTTTATAATTAATGTTTGAAAACTTGCAATTTTTATAGTACTCACAGCCTTTTAACACTTTTAAAGTACACTTTTCAGGAGAAATTATGTGTATGTATGACGTACATTAAAAACTTTGGTATTGTTAAATTAAAAAACTATATATTATTACAAGTAAAAGTACTATTATTCAGATAGACTTCCGATAATGAATTTTCAATCTGACATATTTCCACGGAATTCTCATCGTCTCGCAATATTATATATTTCTAATCGACACAATATAAGTAATGCATAAATTATCTTAATCACATTCTATTCTATCCTAATATTAATAATGTTCATTGGAGTTCATTCTATTCGGCGACACTTCGTACCTCCTTGATTCGCTTGCTCGCGCTCGAAAATTGCTTTTTTTTTTATTTGACAGCTGTCAAAGTGTTTATATTGTCTTATTTATGGTTGATATGTTACGAGTAAAAAAAAAAAGTAGAAAACTTTTATATAATGTGATGTTCATTGATTTCGGAGCCAGCTACCGTCGAACGGCTGTCAAAATTTTGTAAATGTGAAATATTGTGATTTTAATTCGCAAAGTTCGCTGGTAAGACTTTCATAACATAACTTTTTAAAAAAAGTAAAAATATTCGATCGATCGTTTCGACGTTCAAAAAATCAAGGCCATCGTTCTTGATATTCAGCTACCTTCAATCATTGATTCGAAGTCCAGTTGCATAGCATTTATCGTTGTCTTAATCCAAATGCATCTGGTTATCGTTTCTTATGTTCAGAAATTCATGACTATTCTCCAAATCAACGTTCCGTGTGTGTAATTATACCCGTTCTGGTTACTTAAATATTCCTGATGATCGGTCTCGACTTAGATTCCAAATTGTAATTCCCTATGTCCAGGTACCCCTAATTTGAGAATAGTTGCGGTATTTTCATCTGCATTTGAAAAGCAGACACACCATACGTATGTCCAAAAGTCTTCTTTAAAATGTCTTAAAGATAACTTCTATGTCATTAGATGTCTTAAAGATCCAGGCTAGAAGCGCAGAAATCTTAAAAGTCATCGGTGTTTTGCGCGTAAAATTTCGTAAAAATTTTAGTTGACCCAAGTGGCACCTATTTAAAAAGTTGGCTTAAGGATGTTCTACCTACAGATTAGCCACCTAAGATACTGAAATAATTAATTAAATAAAATAATTATAATTTACAATATTAGATATTCTGTAAAATTAAATTGCGGATTTCAACGAATTTCCAAGTGATTTGGAATAATAATTTCATAGAATTCAGTCACATGCTACGAATAATTTTATTCAGATCTTAATTTGATTCAAATCGGTGCGTCTAGTAAAAAGTGTATATTCTGCTATTCTTTATATAAAGTCGTCCAGAGAGAAAAAAGAAAAAAAGAAAGAGATCTCCGCAACATGATGCGATCAAAATTCATGGGCATCTAAAATGATATTTTCAATTTTTTAACACAAACTTTATTTGCGCGCTTTCTGCTACGCATGTTGCAGCGTTGCCAACTTTCACAAAGTTAGAAGCACTAGAGAAACTAAGTTCTTGACACTTACCCATTTTTCTCGAAAAATAATAGTTTTATAATAAACATGCATAGGACATAAAAGATGTAGTCTTTTAAAAGTTACAATTTTTACTTAAAATATTTTTCTCTTAAATCAATATTTAACGAAAAAATCTCAAATTTTTTTTTTTTTTTTCATGAAAAATGGCAATTTTTTAAATTTAATTTTGCGGGTATTTCCAATATTATATTCGTCATCAGTACGTTAAAATACGTCAAAATACAAAAAACCATACTTTTCGGAGGTATGCGCTTTTCGCAACTACACTCCATAATTGTATGTATTAAAACTGACTGAAGATGAATAGTCTTAAAAAATGTAGATACATACCTGGTTAGCACCGGTATATAACATGAACATAACCATTAGAAAATATGACGTAACATGTACTATAACATGATGCTAACGTGTAAGACACAAGTTAGCTATTAATTCCTACTCATAGCAATATTATTGTAATATAATAAATATGTAACAAATTATTGATCTAAGTTTATAATATAATATTATAATAAAATAAGATCTAACTTTTGTATAATATTTGTATTCGCTTTTTGGAAAGTAGTTATATTATAACCCAGCTGATACACCTTGTAAGAGTTTCATCCAAAGGAATCTAAAGGAATTGACAAATCATAGGCATTTCTACTTGTAAGAAATGTTTGGGATTGGTCAATTCTTTTAGATCGGTATTAATAAAACCAGCTTAAGACCGCCGTGTGAACGTAGTCAGTGACGCAATTTGACGACAATCGTATTTCTTGAGGAATTTAACTAATTTTCTGAGACACAAGTAATTTCAGATCTTAAGTAATTTTAAATTCAAGATGTTTAAAAAGCTTAGTGTAGCCGATACATTTAGAGAAATACACTTCTAATAAAGTGTATTTATCTAAATGTATTACTCTGATATACGTATTTGAAAGATACACTGCAGTTTCAGGTTGGTTGTTTCACGCCTGGCCACCTAGCGGACATACCTTCAAGGACACAATTCACATTACATTAAATGTAAAAGGAATTAAATTAAATTAGGTTACAGTTAACAGTTTTTGTTATGTTTAAGTCTCATACCTATTACACTTAGGCTTTTATGAAGCAAGCACAAGGTATCTAATATATGTATATCAGCAACATTTCATACCCAGATAGCACACGATGTCCTTAGGATATCCCAATTGTATCCCGAAAGTCCGAAAACTGTCCTGAAAACCTTAGGATAACCTTGGAATGTTCCACTTCGGATACATATTTATTATGAGTCTTCTCGTAAGCCATTAAGAACATCCTTAGGATGTCCTCAAGATCGACAGGATGTCCTGTAAAAATTATATAAATTTATTTATATATATTTATTAGATTCTTTTTACATGTTATGCATAAATAAATTTACATAAAGTTCTGAATATAAATGAGGCTAGATTCCGTAACCGAACCACGATTACCGTTATTAAATGTTAGCCAATTGCATCGACTGATTTCGACCGTTAACAAAATCAGCCGTCGAAGTTATTGGACTGAATTTAATAACCGCATCGTGGTTCAATTACGGAATGTACATACATTGAATTAGAGTCTAGGAAAACTCATCCTGTATACTTACCGTTTTCTAACTCAACTTGGAGTTTGTACGTGATACATTCCTGATATACAGCTTGACATGTTAAAGAAATGCTTCTCTAGGATAAATAGAAAAACCTGTAAAAAAACCCATAAAATGCTTAAACACGTCTAGTGGGTTTTTCCCAAGATGTTCGGAGGATGAATGTCCCAGGATGAATATGTGGAGATTTGCACCTCTTCAGGATATCCAGAGGAAGGCACGAGACCTTATCAGGACGTCCATAGGATTTCCGAAATATCCATTTAAGATATCCATGGGATTTCCTCAGGACGTCATTGTGTTGTTTGGGTAAAGGCATAGCAAGCATTGATATATTTTTTGGTGTCTGAATATACATCCTATAATATATTATATATAAGTATTTTAAAATATTGTTACTCGCGTGTTATAGTATAACTGTGTCGTTATATGTTAACTGGGTACTAACGAGAGTTAAGAAAGATTAATAACGATAAAAATGCAACTTATCGTATCGTAAGTTGTTGCATGGAATTGTTACATATGGTAGTTCAGAGCAGGCGGAAATATTGGGGAGCAACCTTCCAATCTACACTCTTCAATGACATATATGGTACATGAGTGTAACATAAGGGTCATTCATATGTAAATAGTGCCACGGCAGCGCCCTAATATTCCAGTAAATGAATATAGAATATAATATGGAAACTTATAGTTTATATAATATAAAATATAATACTATACTATTTAAATACAAAGCAAATATAGCATTAGCTAACGATAATCGATATCTGTACAATATTTATCAATGTGTTTCTTTTTAGTAGATAGATAAATATTAAAATACCTTGATTCTTGTCATTCTTTTGCTGTCTGCATTGAACAAGAGCGAAAGAGGGTCAGAATGTAAAGCAGGTACATACAATAAAGATGATACTATTATTATCATCATATGAATTTAGACACGAGCATGACTTTAATATGAACTCAAATTGAGTTTATTAGGTGACGATGCACGATTGGCTATTCGGAGGAAAGTCATTTTTTTCAAAATGTTATGATGGAATATTATAATCCTAATCATCCGTATTTTCTGTATTACTTTGTTGTTAATCTTTATAAACTTTTGTATTGCTTGGTATTGTGACTTCTTTTTGGGGCCTGGTTGAAGACTACTAATACACATTATTCCATTAGTAACCTAAAAATTGAGAAATGGTATAATAGAGATTACAAAAATATATTTATATTGATAAAAATTAGCGTAATTACTTGGAATTTTTGTCTCGCCTATGTATCTTAATTTGGTGAAGAATAATGGCGACTATCAACGTTAACAAGCTGACCAATAAAGCAATCATAAGTGCCATAAGAAGAGTGTCAATTGGTAGCCAAGGATTCTCCTCTTCAGACTCTTCAAGAGTCTCCATTGTAATTGGATAACTGGAATACCAAAGAGAAATCAAGATGAAGACTATAACACGATGATTTCCTGTATTACTGATCTAACATAAACGGATCAAGACTCACGTAGTCTCTGATTCCTGTTCTCCCAGCTTTCCAAAGGCAGAATCTATCGATCTTTGTAAATCTGTTCCAAGTTGTTTGAACGCAGTTCTTCCAAGCCAATCGGCCAAGTCGTTGCGATTTAACTGACGGAGACGACGCTCCAAGTCTTCATGAGTTTTACCCTTTCCTTCCTGGGACGAACTGTTCCAGTGTAATAATTGCCTAATACACGGTATTTCTTCATCGACTTTCCGTTCTAAATATTTATCGATAACATCAAACATTACTGAATTATTGAAACAACATCTTTATCGTGTGAATATACGGCAATTGTATGACTCACCAGCTGCTTCCATACTTTGTGGTAATTCGTAGGTTGTGTAATGCAGCGCAGCTACTAAACGTCGACATTCATTAGGATCCAGACGAGCAGCTATATATTCCAATTCTGGTATATTAATATCAATAGTGCATAAAATAAGATGGAATTTATTTTGTGATACAAAAAGAAAAATCATAAGATCAATTAAGATTTTCATTTCAGAATGAATAAAATACTTTCTGACGAATAATTAGATCGACCATTAAATACAAGAAACATTAAACAAAGGAATGTGACGTACGATCCACATAACTCATATGTCCAATGGGATAGTTTCGCTGATTTTGACCATCTTATGGTGGTCCTTTTGCAGGACCCTCTGAAATGACAGTTCATAATGAGCTAATTGAAAGTGAAGATATTGCAACATCCCAATATAAAAAATGATTCTATAAGCATAAATTAATCATATCCATTGCCAATTGCCATTTTGACCATTTCACCATACACGATTGGACCCATAACTTATTAGTTCAATTATCAAAATATTCGGTAACCCCTTATTTTCGAGGCATTTACGAAATCGGGAAATTTCAGGGAAAGGTTTAAGATATTAGTTATGTATAGGTTTAATCGCTAAATGCATTTATTATTCATTGAAAGCGCAGCTATGGCGAATTTCCCATAAGACACTACCTTTAAACTTTTGATTTTTAACATCATTTATTTTTTATCGAGTATTGATAACCTCACCTGCTTTTTAGTACACGTGCCTCTTATTACTGTATATTCAACACTTATTAAATTTAGATATCTATCTAATACTCATTTTCAAGGAAGGGCTGCCTTAAGAAATTTGTACTCTTTGAATTCATATAAAAAGTAATTATAATGATGCTACCATATTCGCTACAATAAAGCTATATCATTAAATTTGATGACGCCAGAAATAGTAAAATCATTATTGCAATACCTATATGATTGTTAAGAAACTAAAGAATCAGGATTTACGTTACGTTTGGTCATTAAATTACTGGTTATGGCCAGAGTTGGGCAACTATTTGTTATTTTCACTGAAGTTGGACATTTAGTTACTTGGTGTTTCAGTATCAACTAACAAAAAGAAAAAATTATAGT